>JASAND010028198.1:0-87071 GCA_030248195.1 Trissonchulus latispiculum | reverse complement strand
TTCATAAAAAGTTAGTTCAGTCCCGCCCTGTCTGCTTCATGGCACCAGTCGTCCTTATTTTGAAGCTTACATAGGTTGTGAATTGTAAAGAAAGGAATGGATAAATCAAGAAGTATGATTTAATCCACCACGGGTGGAATATGTTACAGTGACAGTTGTAAGTAACCCAACCGCAAGTATCTGGAGAGAAAGAGGCTCCAGCTAGGTGAGTGTCCAGTTGTAATAAATTTGGTCTAAAAGTCTAAAATGTTCTTTCCTGAGTGCGTCTTGCTAACGAACTGGTTGTGTTATTCGGTATAAACTGGATCTTTATAAAAGCTTGGTATTTTCTTCTGCTAGCAAAAGAGTGTTACTATAGTTTATCCTGCGGCCATCTTAGTTATGAATATTAGCATGCGTTCGTGAAGGCGTCGACGCGCGTCTCTATGCTTTGGCGACTATGAATGCACCTTTCCGTCTTGAATGGATATAAATATCCTTTAGTTGAGATTAGGCGGCAACGGGAAACTTTTCTTTCCTACCTTCCTTAGCCGGAGGGAAGCGAAATCTCAAACCTATTACCTACAGAAATTCTCTTAATCCTAATGGCCGTACTTCCTTGCAAAATTAACCTGTAGCTTTTTTCTGAATTGGATATGATTTAATTTTTGTGGTTGTTTCATATGTTTTCATGGACCTTGTGGTATTATTTGTTTTAGCAACATACCTGTTCTAACTATTGGTGTGCCCTTTATTACTTGGTTGGTGATGCAGAAGCTAGCTTACCAATTATGGCCATTGAGGAAGACATGTCTCGGCTGTTGGACACTTCTCTAAGTGATCTAGATGTTTTACCGGAAAGCTTTAAGTTAACCATCGAGAAGCATTTATATCAGGTCCAAACAGTTGTGATCCAGTGTGATCCAAAGTAAGCTGATTAAGAAAGTGCTATTGCAAAGTGTAGCATTTACTATTTTCTATTTTGAATTTTAGCTGTTAAATTATTACGGATGAGTGCACGCTATATGCACAGAATATTTTTTACAAAGCCGGGGATGGTGTAGGATCCTCGAAACTGAGAAACTGAGCTGACTCCCTCCCGAAATCATCCCTCCCGATTGCTCGAACTTTCTTTGTCCTCATATCCGATCGTGGCATTCCAAAATTGTCTCCTCCCCCCCCTTCGGGCCCGCCCTCTCCCCTCCGGAAAAACCTCGTAAAGATATCTTATATATACGTGTTATATATGTATTTTTAGATTTCATTACCGTAATACTTTTCTGACCGAGCTGCGTCATCTCAGCATACAATATAGAGGTAGTGAATTCGAACTCGAGGAATGTTTAGGTGATCTTCGCCTCCGACTAGACAGTTCGGAACCTATGTCGGTGTGCTGTGAGCTAAATATGATGATGCATTACCGGTAGCATTTATCAACTTATTTTATCAGCATTATCAACTGCCAGCAATCTACATGGTTGCATATTTTTGCGAGCGGAAGTGCAGCTTGGGAGCTTTACATAGGCACACTGATGAATCTTTGAAGATGAGGTTTAGAGCTCATCTACAAATTTTTATCTGATTGATTCAAAGAATGTGCGGCGGAACTGATGTTTTTGTAAAATTTTAAACATCGAACGGCATGGGTTTACTTGACTAGGTGCTAACGAAATATTAATACTAACCTACGTTCATGTGAAGATCATGATTGGTTATATCAAGAGTACATAATACATAAGAGTATGACAAGCGTCATACGCTATGTATTATGAGCTCGCTACATCCTCTACACGCTATCGGCTAACCCCCCCCCCATAAATCAGACCCCCCTTGACCCCGCCCCTATACATGTACGGCGTCCAAACGGGGGGTCGGGGTCTATGTTAGTATACTTACATGTTAAACTTGACGGGGCCCCAATTTGTGTATGGGGTTTAAGCTCGTATGATTTACACATCTGTGTACAAAATATACAAGCACGAGCCCGACCCCCCGTTTGGACGCCGTACATGTATAGGGGCGGGGTGAGGGGGGTCTGATTTATGGGGGGGGTTAGCCGATAGCGTGCATCGGATGTAGCGAGCTCATAATACATAGAGTATGCCAGCTGTCATACTCTTATGTATTATGTACTCTTGGTTATATATATATGAGATTCCTACATATCGTAAGCATTAACATTGCATTTAGTGTGTGAATTTATCCTCGTCCGCCACTAGCGGGTAATCAGTTGCTGAGCCTTCCTGGTCAGTTTAACTAGTAATAAAGGAATACTAAAGATAAACGGTAAACTGAATTGACTCACACTTTAATTGACATTTTTATTTGTGAAATATACATTATGTCTGTGTCAATTTTTGCGTATTTCTTTCAGAAATTCTTACAGGTCTGTGAAGAAATAATGCCCCGTTTTGGGTCAACTTGTTTTTGCATTATCTATGCAATTAGCCACTTATGAAAAACTGTTGTAATTAACAGCAGGTAAATAATTTGAATAAAACATTCCTCCAAAGGAAACTCAACTTTTTGCGGATAATATTGGTTGTTACACTCCCGTTTACTTTTCTATGTTCTGAGTTTTTGCACTGAAATCTTGACATCCTTGGGTCTGTGATAGTGGGCCTCAAATTGCTCGACAATCATTTTTGACACAGCTTTGAGCATTGATGGTGGATTCAGTGCTACGTTCGGTAAGAATGTCACCAGTTTTAGGAGGACCCTGGATTTTTATTGGATTTGAGGAGGTCCCATTTTTGTTGATGCCCTGGATTTCTTATTGAAATGTACTGTTATACAGGATAAGTAGCTGGAATTTTGTTAAATCTTATCTAATGTTTCATAAAAAGTTAGTTCAGTCCCGCCCTGTCTGCTTCATGGCACCAGTCGTCCTTATTTTGAAGCTTACATAGGTTGTGAATTGTAAAGAAAGGAATGGATAAATCAAGAAGTATGATTTAATCCACCACGGGTGGAATATGTTACAGTGACAGTTGTAAGTAACCCAACCGCAAGTATCTGGAGAGAAAGAGGCTCCAGCTAGGTGAGTGTCCAGTTGTAATAAATTTGGTCTAAAAGTCTAAAATGTTCTTTCCTGAGTGCGTCTTGCTAACGAACTGGTTGTGTTATTCGGTATAAACTGGATCTTTATAAAAGCTTGGTATTTTCTTCTGCTAGCAAAAGAGTGTTACTATAGTTTATCCTGCGGCCATCTTAGTTATGAATATTACCCCACCTCCCCCACATCCACAATAAAATAAAACAATAACTTCAATCTACTACCACATACGCACCCCGCACCACCTCCCCCCCCCCCCCCCCACCCCCCACCACCCCCCCCCACCCCCCCAAACAACCAAGCCGCAAAATTAAAAAAAAAAAAATAAACACCCAAAAAACACCACCACCACCCACCCCCCCCACCCAACCCCCCCCCCCCCCCCCCCACCCCCCCCAAACCAACCAAAACCCCCCAAAACCCCCCAAACCACCTTATTTCCACAAAAATGACCAAAAGGACCCCCAACCACAAAAAACTTAAAAAATTAACAGAAAAATCCCACCAACCTCCACACAAAAAAACAACCAAAACAACCTTTTTACAAAAGCAAAACAAATTACAAAAATTTACAAAGATACTAATTAACTAGTATGAAAACCCAACAACCCCCACACCCCAAATACCCCAACCCGCGCGGCGCGCCAAACCCAAAACCCCCCAACCCCCCAGAAACAACACAACGGGAATTATAACACAAACCCCACACCCCGGCCACAAAAATTTTAAAAACACACCCACCACAAAAAAAAAAAAAAAAAACAAACAAAAAAAAACACAAAAAACAAACAAACAAACCCCCCCCCCCCCCCAAAAAAACAAACAGACTGACGATGACAACCACAACACCCCCTGAACATTTTGTACTTGCCCTTTCAAGCCCCCACCCACAACGCCACCTTTCAGAGCACATTCAACAATTTCAACATATGGAGAATAACAATTTCAATATAATTTAACATATTAAACAAATGACTCTTAAATTCACATATTCACATTAATTTCACTCAAAATAAATTCACTCCACAACTACTCAATGTACACAGGACAGACTTAACGTCTCCTCAATACACTTTAGCATAATTTTTAGTTTAATTTACCTTCGTTTGGAATCTGGAGTATTTGGGAATTTTGTTTTATTATGCTGATTATTTTTAGCTCTAGCACTATAAGGCTTGATGCAAACAGTGCCACAACATAAATTTGTTCGGTTCCACAAACGTTGCATGCTAGAACTAAAGTCTGACCAAAAAATCTTGGAACCGAACTGTGAGCGCCTGTCCTGAGTTAACCTTTGAAGTTAGCCTATATAAAGTATATATTTTTTGAAACCTCAGGAGGAGGAGATTCCGTTAAAACCATCATATCCGGTCTATATCCGGTTACCGGATACTAAATCGAAAAAAACGCTTCAGATTCGGAAACAAAATGCTAATTAATTCATACTCTAGTTTATTGGTCCTTGGCCGAAAACATTTCCGAATATCCGGTCACATCCGGTCCATGTCCGATAACCTGATGTCTAGGTCACAAAAACTGTACAGCAAGATGGGTAGGTCGTACAGTTCCGTTGATTGGATATTCGGAATCCTCGGGTCGAAATTAGTCTGTATACAAAATTTTGTCCGGCTTGGACCAAAATTGCGTGATCTATGGTTGTATCCGGTTCGAAAAAAAACCGGAAAAAATGGTTGTTCCGGTCTTGTGCTCGAAAACGGAGATAAAAATGTTAGTTTTTAGGACAATGAATGTTTGGGAGCCTAATTTCATTTTACCGGTGTCAAAGTAATCGAATATCCGGTCCATTTCCGGTTCTGAGCTGTGAAAGTTGACATTTCACGGCCTATTATCTCAGTATCCGTTTGGACCGGAAGTAAAATTATTTCATTAAAATGATATTTGGTTTATCCCCAATAAGCCTCAACCTCAATTTACTTCATATCTGCTGTAATTCGTGAATGACAGTGTTTTAAATGGGCTGATTTTGTTTGTTTTGTCTAATTGGTAAACCGGATATGAGATTTGATCCCATACGCTTAGTTTTGTCGCATACAATATAACCTATTTTTGAACCATTTTTAAAACTCTGTCATTCACAAATTAGATTAGATATGAAGTAAATTGAGGTTGAGGCTTGTTAGGGATAAACCAAATATCATTTTAATGAAATAATTTTACTTCCGGGCCAACCGGATACTGAGATAATAGGCCATGAAATCTCAATTTTCAAAGCTCAGAACCGGAAATGGACCGGATATTCGATTGCTTTGACACCGGTAAAATAAAAGTAGGCTCCCAAACATTCATTGTGCCAAAAACTAACATTTTTTATCTCCGATTTCGAGCACAAGACCGGAAAAACCATTTTTTCCGGCTTTTTTCGAACCGGATACGACCATAGATGACGCAATTTTGGTCCAAACCGGTCAAAATTTTGCATACAGACTAATTTCGACCCAAGGATTCCGAAAATCCAATCAGCGGAACTGTACGACCTACCCATTTTGCTGTACAGTTTTTGTGAGCTAGACTTCCGGTTACCGGACATGGACCGGATGTGACCGGATTTTCTGAAATGTTTTCGTCCAAGGACCAAGATACTAGAGTATGAATTAATTAGCATTTTGTTTCCGAATCTGAAGCTTTTTTCGATTTAGTATCCGGTAACCGGATATAGACCGGATATGACGGTTTTAACGGAATCTCCTCCTCCTGAGGTTTCTAAAAATATATACTTTATATAGGCTAACTTCAAAGGTTAACTCAGGACAGGTTCTCACAGTTCGGTTCCAAGATTTTTTGGTCAGACTTTAGTGCCGCATATATTGCTGAGGATGTAATGAAAATCATATTGGAATAGCCAATTGTTACTAATGACTAACATAAGTGTAACCACGCATAACTTGGTCCTTCAGAAACAAATGTAGACGAAGGACAGTAAAAAGTACAAGTTTTTACACATTTTCGACAACTTTCCGCAATTTTGTTAAAAGCAGTTCTTAAAGATCGCTTGAATCGGGCTTCTTGCTTACTTTTGTTGAAACGTTTACTGCCCCAATTTTCGGGTCAGATCTTTTTTCGAAACTATAGGTTACACCGCTCAGTCAGCCACGAATATAATACAACTTATGGCACTGAATTTGAAAAAGAAAATTGTTTCTAATTTTAATAAATTCTTTGATAGACGCGATCGCTAATTCTACAACTACAACCACAATAACTTCCCTTCCGATAACAGTTAATCTGATTTGTAAGAATCCTCAGGTTTGTTAATGACTACAATTTATAGGCATGTTCATTCAAGTATGTCAATGTCGCAAGCAAAATTCACATGAATTTCTAAATGTTGACACGAACCAGGGTCCAAATCAGCTAACTCGTGGTTCGATCCCACGCTGACACTTTTCTTCTCATCCTTCTACAGAATTCTACAAACTCTACAAGTAAATAGTTGATTCAATACATCACATGTTCGAAATCACTTATCTGCACTCCGCATGTACGGTACAATCACGAACTCCGTGTCCTGTTGGTTTACTTTAGATTCATTTGAGATGGCACCCCATCAAATGGGGCACATTAAATGTGCAGAACGTAGAACAGGTTAAGCGAGTCTAAAAACAAACCACAAAGTTTAAACCTGTGCAGTTTAGCAAACTTTACAACTAACTTTGACTTTAACTCCTACCACTACAACAACTACGAGGACTACGTCTGAGCGCAAGTACTTTTGAATTACACGATTTCTGGCTCGACTAATCAATGACGAACAAAAACTAAAATTTGGATTGCGAAATCAATGCCATTCAGCTTAAATTTAATTTACAGTATGCTATTAGCCATTATTGGATTACACTTCATAGATCCCTACAAGCGATGGGTTTATCATGACCAATAAAATTAGTGACTCGAAAAATGACCAATCCAGTCCAACTGTGCAATCGGCAAAACTCAAGAAGGTTGTGGGTTCGATCCCCACCTTAGGACCTATTTTTTGTCTTGGCTCAGTAGTAACATGTTTCTTTTGTCGTCAAGAATGTATTGTACAGCAGTTTGAGCTTGTCTCATACCCTACGTGTCAGCTTAACTTTGTCTTGGGGGCATGTGTCTTTCGCCATGCTGTATAACCATTAAAAAACATTTCAGTACATTTTTCAAACTTCAGCTTGGCTCGATTCCCGCTTTAGGCCCGAGTTTTGTTGGTCTGTCAGTCATTTAATTAACTAATTAAATAATCAAATAATTCATTAATTAACTGTCCTTTTTTAAAAGTATAAATATTAAAAATAGTTGTAACAATGTTGCAGATGCACAACCGGAGCCTTGATTGATTGATTTCCATAAAAATAGAACTTTCAGTGACTATTGCCATTCTTTTTAACGGATCAATTTTGTTCTGCGTTATGAGAATGCACGGGGCAGCCCCGGTAACTGCCGCGGTAGCTGCCCCGGCAGCCGCGCCGGCCGCGTCTCCAAATCTGATAACTGTCAATAATCTCATTATTTCAAACGACGGCGAAGTGCTTATCAATCAACAGATGCATTCGTGTATCAAAATGAAATGTAATGTAAAATCAAAATGTATTCGTAGTATCTTGGTAGTATCAGTCGTACCTATCAGTCAACCCAACTCAGGCAGTCATGTAAATTAGTGAGGAGGGAGTACATGCATATGTTGATCTGTTATTTGCTTTTTGTTGTTTGCTTAATTCTTATAATGAGTAGGGCTCAACGAGTTTCTAGTTTTATGTTGTATTTTCAATTAGCCGGATAATAAAAATGTATTAATAGATAACACAACCAGCAACTAAACTTGGTAAATAAGTACTAGGATTTGATATGGACTGAAACTCAGATTATTGCTGAATTCGATGATTCAGTTTTACTGGTTACTTTTTAGATTAAATATTATAAATTTTTGCACAATTTTGTTATCAATGTAAGCATCCCATTATTGTAATCATCCTTAATAATTTTAAGACACTCGTACATGACCCCTGAATTTCCTGTCCCTCCCCCCCCCCATTGATATTTCTTTTCTCCTTTCTTACAATGTTTTATTCTCTACTTTCCTTCCCCCATCATTACCACACTACATATCTATTTTCTCTATTTTTTTTCTTCCCTTGCCTTGCCTTGGGTCGGCCCGCCCCCCAAGAAGATACTTCACAAGCGGGGGCCCCCGGTAATTATTTACAAAAAAAAAATTTTTTTATTTAACACATTTTTAAAACAAAAAAAAAACATGTATATACACCCATTTCTTATTTTCTAATAAATTTTGTATTTATACAGAATTTAAGAATACTGTATTTAACAAGAAAATTAAAACCTATTGTTCCTGCTGCGCCTCAGCGCAGCAGGTCTCTTATGTTTGCTCGGCCCGGCTCGAGCACACAGATTTGTTTGTAAAACATGGATTTCACCATAATTGCGTGTGTGTAATGGTTTAAGATAGGCGTGCATAATTTCTGTGTGGTTTTCTCTTTTGAAATGTTCTGCTTTTGCCATGAATACCCTGTGTGGTTTTTTGATTTGAAGATTGAAACCGATTTTTATTCCACTGCAAAAAAAAAAAAACAAAAAAAAAAAAAAAAAAAAAAAAAAAAAAAAAAAAAAAAAAAAAAAAAAAAAAAAAAAAAACCAACAAAAAAAAAAAAACAAAAAAAAATAATTATTAATCCATCGACGCATGCTCTGTTTGCTCTATTTCACATCGCAAATGTATCTCTTTATGGGAATATATATATAGCCTTCAGCCTTTAAAAGGATTACACATTATGCTTGTAAGCTCCAGGCTGGTTGTCAAGGTAACCAGACCCTCTCAGTCTGTGTGTTGAATAGGTAAATATGTGTATTAGACTCTGTTCTTGTTTCACGAGGCCAGGTGGTGTATTTAACCCTAAAATCTGTTAAATTAGCAACGTTTCATTGGGCAAAGTGAACTATTACTAAATTAGGTAAGTGTGTCGATTTGAAGCTCGGTTTTGTAGCTTCATTACGAGAGACTTGTTCTCCTGCAGTAAGACGGTTCTCTATTTAGCAACCAACCATGTTGGTTATCACTCATGAGCAAATGCAGAAGCTTAGCAAACACCTCTCAAACTTCATATAGCCACTGTCACAGCTTAGACTTGTCTCATCTGTCAGTATGTATATCTTCTCTTACGTGCCTCAGTTTAAGGATAACTTCATATCTCATAAGCATATCTGTAACAAAAGTTCTTTAAACTGAAGTTCCGGTTTCCTCGAACAATCCAAAGGTTCATTTCAATTCAGTCAAAGATCAAAGTTATATTTATAATTTATATCAAAGTTATATTCAATGAGGTGGGACTGCAATGCATGTAAGATGTCCGCACCAGACTAGGTGTGGCCTTAATTAAACTATGTATATCTTTTCTCCGGAACGCTCTAATTAATTTCATTCCAACCAGAGGTGGGTTCAGATCTAAAGTTTTGGACCGGGACCAGATTCGTACCCGAGCAGTCATCCCTGGATCCTGGATCCGTCCAGATCCAGATTCAGAGGAGAAGACGAGTAAAGCAGTACGTACAAAATGAATAAAAGTAATAAATCTCCGAAAAAATTTCGCTCCTACAATAACTGCCAGCCCAGATGGGTCATAATTCTGCAGAAGGTTTAAGTGAGGAGGACATTTAATTGTTTATCCATTTATTCGTCAAAAACAGTGCTCCAATTAGCAATCTTGACCATACCATCTTCATGGTTTCGAATCCTTCCCTGAGGGGGCCATTATCCCAAAAACTCCTGAGGTAACATGTACCTTGAACCCGAATTTTCGAGGGAACTTGACCATAAAAGCATAAAATAACGTTAATAGGAATATAACAGTTTCCCAATTTTTAATGATTTGCAGCAAAATTATCAATTTTTAGAAAACATTTCCAAAGTTTGATCGATTTTCTGAAAAAATACGAAACTGTAGCAAAAACTTCCGTTGAAGCCAGAAACTTTCAGAATTTCGGAATTATTTCCGGCTATTTTGCTTACCCCTTGCCCATTTTTCCTTACCCCTTGTCCCTGACGGCTGTAGGGCGGCTAGGATCCCCCATACCCTCACCTATGACCTTCACTTAAAGGTAGACTGTCCAAAACTGCATACTAACTCATTACAGTGATAGATCTCTTAACATTTTTTAAGAGTGTTTACGTGTTTACGTTTGACAGTTTACAAGGACACGTCACTATGTAGTCATGTGAAAAGTTGAAAACCGCTCTATACCGCTCTACCGCGGCACCACGTTACCGGACAGCGAGACTAGATTATTACACTAATTTCAACCTTTCGGAGTTGTTCACGTGAATCGACGATATTTAACAGCCAGGTAATTGTTAATGAACAATGTGAAGCATTATCCGCTTTGTCTTATTTCATCTTATTTTAGATTAACATTATAGTAAATACAATTTTAATGACATCGGGCGATTTGGTCGCGGTATGGGAGGTCCCACTCAGCGAAGGTATCCATCGTATTGAATTTGAACATGGCACAACCACTGGCAAACGTGTTATCAGAGTTGATTCAAAAGTGAGTTTTTAGGAATTTACAATGAGTGCTGGGTTTCATTTCGCTTTTTGGATGTGCTCTCGCTTATAGATCGGACTGAGTTTGTGGGATACGTATTTAAAGGAAGCTCCTTAGTAGCGTCAGCGAAACAGGTATATAAATTTTTTGATGGGCATGCTGAAGCAAGTCAGCTGTCGGTCTTGTGGTGTAGCGTAGTCATTTCTTTCTACAGATTCGAAAATTTTATCTTTCTCTGGATCAATTATCTACTTTCCATACTGACTGATTCCGAACTTCTACTATCCCCTCAATGATATTCCGGAGCGGTACTTAGTGCTAATTGCTGCTGGCTAGATTCACTTTCCTTAGTCCACCAGCATGTGGTTGAAGCACTGCAAGGGAAAAATGATAAAGAAACGCTGAGATGAGCTATCCAGATGCCAATGCCAATGCCAATCAGCCAGTGTTCGCTAATTTTAGCTCTAAAAACATTTTCATACTATCGTGGTCATTTAGTTGCTATACTGGCTGCAATCATTTTCCATTTAACTTTGTAATTTTCTAAGATTTTCCGATGTCAAGAATCATAAAGCCAGAACCCAAACAGCGTTGCACAAATCATGTGACTATTAATACTAAATAGTAAATATTAGTTGATTACACATAAAAATCCAGCACCGGCCAATTTTATGATTGTTACTGTTTCGTGGTAGTGTTGCAGGAGATCCTTCGGCGTGACTGGATGTTCAAACTGGTTGGAAAAGAGTCCTTTAAAGTTGTCAATGCAAACTGCATTATATATCAGTATTGATGCGATGGGTACATTTGCCTATGAATATGGGCTGGATGTAAATGGGAAATCGTATCAGAAATTTACAGAAAATCAGTCAAAAATACTGCAAACATGGGCTGTAGCTATTGACGAAGTTCCCACCAGAATTTGTTTAGGTAATTTCTTTTGAACAGTTTTATCTTCATGGAATTACATTTTATGCAATTTCTATCTTTTCCCTACCACGTACAAAAATTGAGTCTATCGGGTCATTTTGGACATAGATTAGCCAGTGAAGAAGATGATCGTCAGTATTTGTTTGGAGAAAATACCTTATCAGAACGTGATTAGATCGAGCTATTATTACTATCGAGCTAGAAGAATGTTTTCATTGTGTAAACTAACTACTGCGATGATGCGATATTGTCACATTAGAGCTTGTTTGCTTATTCTAAACTGTGGTCTCCAATGTTCGAACCTGCTCTGGTATTCATAATATCAAAGAGCGAAACCGAACATTTGGCACTTGATACCAGCGTTTGCTGCGGAGGTGACTAAAACCAGGATCGGGATCAGGATCAGGATCAGGATCCATTTCAGGATCAGGATCAGGATCGGGTGACTAAAAACAGGATCCATTTCAGGATCGGCTTATAAGTTCAGGATTCGACTTAGGGGCGGATCCTGAGTTCAGGATCGGGTGTCTAAAAACAGGATCCATTTCAGGATCGGCTTGTAACTTCAGGATCTGCTTCAGGATCGGCTTATAAGTTCAGGATTCGGCTTAGGGGCGGATCCTGAGTTCAGGATAGGGTGTCTAAAAACAGGATCCATTTCAGGATCGGCTTGTAACTTCAGGATCAGCTTCAGGATCGGCTTATAAGTTCAGGATTCGGCTTAGGGGCGGATCCTGAGTTCAGGATCGGGTGTCTAAAAACAGGATCCATTTCAAGATCGGCTTGTAACTTCAGGATCAGCTTCAGGATCGGCTTATAAGTTCAGGATTCGACTTAGGGGCGGATCCTGAGTTCAGGATCGGGTGTCTAAAAACAGGATCCATTCCAGGATCGGCTTGTAACTTCAGGATCGGCTTATAAGTTCAGGATTCGACTTAGGGGCAGATCCTGAGTTCAGGATCGGGTGTCTAAAAGCAGGATCCATTTCAGGATCGGCTTGTAACTTCAGGATCTGCTTCAGGATCGGCTTATAAGTTCAGGATTCGACTTAGGGGCGGATCCTGAGTTCAGGGTCGGGTGTCTAAAAACAGGATCCATTTCAGGATCGGCTTGTAACTTCAGGATCAGCTTCAGGATCGGCTTATAAGTTCAGGATTCAACTTAGGGGCGGATCCTGAGTTCAAGATCGGGTGCCTAAAAACAGGATCCATTTCAGGATCGGCTTGTAACTTCAGGATCAGCTTCAGGATCGGCTTATAAGTTCAGGATTCAACTTAGGGGCGGATCCTGAGTTCAGGGTCGGGTGTCTAAAAACAGGATCCATTTCAGGATCGGCTTGTAACTTCAGGATCAGCTTCAGGATCGGCTTATAAGTTCAGGATTCGGCTTAGGGGCGGATCCTGAGTTCAGGATCGGGTGTCTAAAAACAGGATCCATTTCAGGATCAGCTTCAGGATCGGCTTGTAATTGCAGGATCGGGTTTAGGCAGGATTCTGGATCCTAAGCTTAGCTTGCTTTCTGAGTTAATTAATCTAGAACTAGCCCGAATTTGAATGTGGCAAGGAGATTTGGAACGACGACATAAGAACTTACTTAATTTCAACTAAACCGGTTCTCATTTTGGTCTAGCTACCTTGTCTTTGTTCACAACTATACAACTTATTTCATTTCAAACTTCGGATAACAGTAAGACACAAAATTTACAGTTTCAGATGAGCTTGTATAAACGTCACACATGTGCATATTTCTTCAAGACAAATCAGTCAAACACTTAAGGTTTCAAAAAGTAGTAAACATAGGAAGCGAAGTACTCTGACCAGTCTTGAGTAGGATCAAGGTAAGTCAACCTGGTTGCAGCGGATCTGATTCCGTCGTAGTAGAACCATGATCCTCTCCAGCGCAGCAATGAAGTAATGTGACCACCCTTTTGCATACTTATCCCTCGAAGCATAAAGGTATGTCCTCCGTGTTCCAACGTTTCGGGATATCGTATCAACGTTTCAACCGCCATTCCTGGAGCCACGTCTACGGGCAAAATCCATGGGTAGTTGCTGGTGAAGGTTGGGGCAGACGTTACTCGTTCCCCGGCACAACAATAGTCAGACCGCGCAGTAGAATGCATGGGATCTAA
Source organism: Trissonchulus latispiculum (assembly GCA_030248195.1). NCBI lineage: Eukaryota > Metazoa > Nematoda > Enoplea > Enoplida > Ironidae > Trissonchulus > Trissonchulus latispiculum. The sequence continues at coordinate 73,425 of JASAND010028198.1, read as the reverse complement.
GAAAAATGGAAGGCCTGCCGCTGGTTTCAGCTGATAGCGCTGCCCACACCGACCGATTTTCTTCTGTAAGGCAGTGCCCGAAAACTGTTCCGGACTGGTATTAGCTGTCAGTGATGATGACAATTTCCGGATTTCTTTTTTCGGACATCCACTGTTGTTGCAGCTGGAAACTAATTCTTTCTGACAGGTGGACTGAAAATACTTGACAAACTTCTCATATTCGCTACCAAAGAAGTCTGTATTTGCAATGGAATGTTGCTTCAAAAATTTGAACCATTCTGATTTCCCGCTGTCAGCATCACCGACTGCAAACAACTTTGCCATGATCTGGACGGTCTGTTCTGCAGTTTCTGATGATTTGAGTGAAGTCAGGAATTTCAAAAACTCGAGACTCTCGGTGACATAAAGGAGAATCATCGTAAGAACGTTATCAACTGGGCATGTATTTGTCAGTTCCAGTACGCTAGTTTTGCCCCAGGGAATCACAGGAGGGGCCTCACAAATAGGGCATTCCCACTTGGCTGATTTGTCCTGTAAAATGTCTGATGGCACTGTGACACATTTTTCGTGGTACCATTTGCAGCAATTGATATTTCTTTTCGCAAACTCACAGGCTACAAGCAGATCGAACTGCAAGGTATCAATGCTTGGCATTCGACATATGCAGCTCAATCGAACTTTGACATGACTAACGTGGTGGATATTCCGAGGAACTAGGGACCCAGGGGGCGTATACTCCGTGATATTCACTCCCTTCAAGTATTTCAGGTAAACGTCGACTGTCTTTGTTGCAGGTGGTACCGTCAAGACACTACTGGCATGCCAGTACAGTTTTTGGATTTCCAATGAAATGTCACAACAAACAAATACACTCACTGTCCATTTCTTTTTGGGAACAGAATCGTTTCGAATTATGCAAGGTTCGTCGTCAATAATGGCCAGTAAGACTTCTCCACACTCCATTTTTGGAAGAGGGACATCAAAGGTGGGTCGAACGATAGTCATTGGGGTTAGTATTGAGCCGACGTCGTCGTTCCCTCTGAATTCGTCGTCCAGTTCAGGTGTATGTTTCACATCTTCATCTTGTTGAACTTCTACCTCAAGCAAAGTGTCCATATTGTCTTCTCCCCTCCCCACTTTTCTCCTCCTCATCCTTTCCCCTCCCCCCTTTCCCCCCCCCTCCCTCCTCCTCCGCATCCCCCCCCACCGCTGTTATCTTCTCCTCAGTTTTCTCTTCTCCTTTAATTCCAGAATCTGATTCCACCTTCACGTCATTTTCCATATCACCGTGTACCTGCGAACCATCAGCATCCATGTCTGTTTGATCCAGCACAGTCTGGGAGTCTGGAGCTGGCATAACATCGTAGTCTCCTGGCCTAGGCTTTTTTCTTCCCGACTTCTTCTGCGGTTTCTTCAGAGATCGCTTCCGAAGAACTGACAAGTTTATCTTTCGCTTGGGGGGTTCGACATTTATTCCTAGGCTCATTTTAGCGGCAATGATATGATAGCATGTGCCCATTGAAGGACACTGGCAAGTTTCTTTTGGAAACAGGGTAACAGAGTAGGAATCACCGCTTGAGCCTTTTACTACAAACGTTTTCATTTCAGGAACAAAGCAGATTCGCTTCTGCTCCACTAACTGGCGAGCCAGGGCTAGTTGACTTTGGCTTTGGATGGGTTTGGTCGGCAAGCTCGGTTCAGGCTTACTATCCAATGAATCTTCGAACTCCGTTGCCAGATTCGCGGATTTAATGTATTGGACGATGTTTTCAGGACTGGATAATTTGTCGGCGGAAGGAAGCAATTCGGCTGGAAGGAGAAGATTTTTGAAACTATCTTTCAAACAGAAATTGCCCAGACCATGCAAACCCCTGGTGACCTCTCTATGGTAGAAAGCCTGCAATTGCTTCAGACTTAATGCAATAGAGTCAACGGGAACCTCTTTCCAATCGTGCAAGCCCTTTAAAACAAAGTTCAGACCCTCAGCTGCATTGATAGTTACACCAGTGTAGGGATTAAAATTGTCAGAGGACTGAATAATCCACTTTCCGGCAAACTTCTCGATATTTTGCTTGATGTGAGAGTCGCAGTAGGTTTTGAACAAACTCGACCACTGCTTACTAAACTGATCATACTTCTCATTGAAGTCTGAGATAGAGTCAGATTTCAGCAGTTCAACCACGTGTTGTGAGTAGACCACAACGTCTGAGGCAGGGGCATTTTGCTTCCGAAGCCAAAACAGAGCGTCACGGCGAATATGATTCCAGCAGTGCAATATTTTGGCTTTCGGAAGTTCTGATGTGAAGTCAAATTCACTGTCGGAAACAAAGTCGAAGCTGTGACGGTTGAGACTGGGACACAATGATTTCAAGGTTTCCATGAGTCTTTTGTGGTCACAGGACAACTTTCGTTCATGAATCATGAAAAGGCTTGGAATCACTGGATCTCCTTCAAATAGCAAATGTCTAAAAAGGACAGTTGAAACATAATAGTCGCCGAGATTAAAAGTGGTATCATACTGGACCTGGACAGTTCCTAAGGAACAAGCCTTGTTCACTTCGTCCAAAATAGCCTTGTCACCCAAAAACACGACCAAGTGTGGATGAATCTGAATGAAGTGGACGAACTGTGGGAAATGGTAAGCAAATTCGAGCAGGTTATACAAACTGTCATGGCTTAGTCGGTTTTGAGATCTTTCAGAGTACTGGATATTGCGGATTTGTTTGGAATTTCGCGGTTTGAGAACTGGTTCCAGCTGAGAAGAACAAAAGTTTTCAGTCGTGAGTTGTCGATATAGTTTAGTTGGCTCAACCTGAGGTCCACGGGATTTAACAGCTTCTCGAACGGTAGAAGCTGTGCGAATATGGGGAACCAACTTTCTCTTACGGCGTCCATGAGGCAAAGCCAATCCAGCCACTGAGTCGTCCCCGAGGTAGTGGACAAGGACCAAATTTCTGTCGGAATCGACAAGATGAATTTCGTGTTTCCGAAACTGGGGATTTTTGCCATCTTGGCAACGAAGAACAAAGTAGTGTCTCTTAATCACAGGATCCATCTTCGGCTGTTCGCGAGCCCCTAAGCCGAATCCTGAACTTATAAGCCGATCCTGAAGCTGATCCTGAAGTTACAAGCCGATCCTGAAATGGATCCTGTTTTTAGACACCCGATCCTGAACTCAGGATCCGCCCCTAAGCCGAATCCTGAACTTATAAGCCTATTCTGAAGCAGATCCTGAAGTTACAAGCCGATCCTGAAATGGATCCTGTTTTTAGACACCCGATCCTGAACTCAGGATCCGCCCCTAAGTCGAATCCTGAACTTATAAGCCGATCCTGAAGCTGATCCTGAAGTTACAAGCCGATCCTGAAATGGATCCTGTTTTTAGACACCCGATCCTGAACTCAGGATCCGCCCCTAAGCCGAATCCTGAACTTATAAGCCGATCCTGAAGCTGATCCTGAAGTTACAAGCCGATCCTGAAATGGATCCTGTTTTTAGACACCCGATCCTGAACTCAGGATCCGCCCCTAAGCCGAATCCTGAACTTATAAGCCGATCCTGAAGCTGATCCTGAAGTTACAAGCCGATCCTGAAATGGATCCTGTTTTTAGACACCCGATCCTGAACTCAGGATCCGCCCCTAAGTCGAATCCTGAACTTATAAGCCGATCCTGAAGCTGATCCTGAAGTTACAAGCCGATCCTGAAATGGATCCTGTTTTTAGACACCCGATCCTGAACTCAGGATCCGCCCCTAAGCCGAATCCTGAACTTATAAGCCGATCCTGAAGCTGATCCTGAAGTTACAAGCCGATCCTGAAATGGATCCTGTTTTTAGACACCCGATCCTGAACTCAGGATCCGCCCCTAAGCCGAATCCTGAACTTATAAGCCGATCCTGAAGCTGATCCTGAAGTTACAAGCCGATCCTGAAATGGATCCTGTTTTTAGACACCCGATCCTGAACTCAGGATCCGCCCCAAAGCCGAATCCTGAACTTATAAGCCGATCCTGAAATGGATCCTGTTTTTAGTCACCCGATCCTGATCCTGAAATGGATCCTGATCCTGATCCTGATCCCGATCCTGGTTTTAGTCACCTCCCATTTCGTCGAGTGTAGAGTGAATTTACTAATGACTGCATAATAAAATCTCAACGTAAATGTTGTCCAGCAGGAGACCATTTGACAACCCTTACACACATGCATAGTTATCATATGGATGAGAACAATAGAGGTCAAAACGCAAAGGCCGCTTAGTTTAATGTTAAATCACGCGGCCAGTTAATTTAATGTTAAAACAAGTTGGCTACACAGGCCGTCTGATTTAACGCGACATATATACTTCATTTATGTATACGGTGCAAGATGCACGGTGTGGAGTCGAAGTGTAAGAAACTAAAGTCTGACCAAAAATTCTTGGAACCGAAATGTGAGCGGTTGTCCTGAGTTATCATTTGAAGGTAGCCTATATAATGTATATATTTTTAGAATCCTCATGAACCCGAGATTTCGAAAATCCGAAAAAATCCGAAATTCCGGATTTCATTCACGGAAAATTTAAAATTTTTAGTTTTTTGCCCAATTTTTATCGCAATCAGGATTTGGTTCTGACAGTCGAATAGAGCTGGTCTCGCTACACATTTTTGTCGTTAGACGTTTTTCACGAAAATGCACCCAATTTCCGGAATTCCGGGTTTTCAAAATTACCGGATTTTAAAAATTTTCTCCAATACCCACAAGATGGGTATCATTCGAAAGCTCTTATCGGGCTAAACAACTTTTGTAATAGAACAAACTCGTGAAAATGCACCCAATTCCCGGAATTCGCGAAAACCGGATTTTCCGGATTTTAAAAATTTTCTCCGATACCTACAATATGGCTATCATTTGAGAGCTCTTGATGAGCTGAACAAATCTTGTAATAGAACCAACTTGCAAAAATGAGCCCAGTTCTCGGAATTCACGAAAAACTTCCAAGCTAGAGTGAAATCCGGTATTTGTGAATTCCGGGATTTAGGTGCATCTTCAGACATTGGTTCTATTACAAACTTTGTTCAGCTCATCAAGAGCTTTCGAATGATACCCATATTGTGGGTGTTAGAGAAAATTTTTAAAATCCGGAAAATCCGGTTTTCGCGAATTCCGGGAATTGAGTGCATTTTCACGAGTTCGTTCTATTACAAAAGTTGTTCAGCCCGATAAGAGCTTTCGAATGATACCCATCTTGTGCGTATTGGAGGAAATTTTTAAAATCCGGTAATTTTGAAAACCCGGAATTCCGGAAATTGGGTGCATTTTCGTGAAAAACTTCTAAGAGCAAAAATGTGTAGCGGGACCAGTTCTATTCGATTGTCAAAACTAAATTTTGATTGCGATAAAAATTGGGCGAAAAACTAAAAATTTTAAATTTTCCGTGAATGAAATCCGGGATTCCGGATTTTTTCGGATTTTCGAAATCTCGGGGTCCTGAGGATTCGAAAAATATATACATTATATAGGCTACCTTCAAATGATAACTCAGCACAGCCGCTCACATTTCGGTTCCAAGAATTTTTGGTCAGACTTAGTTTGTGGCATCGGGATAAAGCACCGCAAATTAACACTAAGCCATATCACAATTTCTAATACGATGCGCGCACACACAGTACACTTTCCAATGCGCGCCCACGGTGTACACTTTCTAAATACGCGTACATGTTGCTGCATAACTGCAAAAATTGAGTAAGTTATGAATTATGATCGTTTGTTCGCGCGCAAACTAGCTGTCAACTCACTTAGACTCCATAAATTCTGCTGCATAAACCAAGCGGGTTTCATTGCTGTTATTGTTTGAAGCTGCGAAAGTTAAAAACCAATACGTGAACGCCATTGTTATGTTACCAGTTTCCGGGCTTTTCTGAATCTTTCGTTAGAAATTTTTGCACGCTCGTCATCGGGCGTAAAGTATTGATGATGCCAAGTTCAGGAGCGGATGCAGGGTAAGCAATCGTATCTTTCCGTCTTGGTTGGAGTTTTTGTATAAGGTTGAAAACCAGATTCCGGTTCCCTATTATCAAGAGTTCATAATTGTATTATATATTAGAAGATATATCTTCTAATATATAGGAGAAAATTATGGACTCTTGATATTATCCAACCGGCCCCACTTCCCGTTACCCGCAGGCCAATTAATGCTAGCGAGCAGCGTGAGCAGATGGAGATGGGATCCTATGATATTTCATGCCATTCATGCAAAAAGATAACTTGGGATCATTTTCCGGATATCCCATTTTTTGCCGTGCGCGGGCTTAGCACAGCAGTTCCATATTTTGCAAAACTATGATATTTTGCTTCAATGTTGGCATACAGAATGTCTGTTCTATAGGAATGATCTGTACCAAAATGGTTTTGCTTCTTGGCAACAGACGATTTCCTTGACTTTCTGTGCAATTTTTTTAATTTTTATTAAAAATCGCCTCTGGACTAGGGTTGTATTGATTCAGCTATTTCATTTTCGATTCGATTCAGTTCAGTTAGTTCTATTTCTCAAATATATACGATTCGATTCAGTTCGATTTACTTCCCCGAAAATTTGAAACGATTCGATGCAGTTCGATTTTCCCTATTCTGAACAAACTGCGATTCGATTCAGATTTCCAAAATAACGATTTTTGATTCGATTTTTTATTTCTACAACAGATTACAATATTGCGGGCACTAAAGAAGTAACTTAAGGGGAGACCATTGTTCGGTCATTTTTCTGAACCTCGATTTATGTATATATTTTATACTACAATCCAGACGGCACCTTTTAATAAGTTTTTAAATTAAAGTCACAGCTCTTAGGGAATTTGAGAAATTCACCTCAAAGTAGAAGGCTACATGTCCTAAACCTTGGAAACAAAAAGTTAGTACTTTAGCACTAGTGTAAAAAGAATCTAACATGGAGAAAGATCGCCGACAACGCCGAAATCTTATATCTTTTAGGAAATTAATATAAAAAGCAAAAATTAAGGCACAATTAGGAAAACTTTGCTGGAACAAAATTAGCAAACCGTCGTAAGTGTCTAGTGTTTATCTCAAAAAATTTACTGAGTTTGAAGGGAAACCTTGCGGATGGTTTTTTAGATTGTATACCTGCATAAATTCTAACTTTCACATATTTTTGTTATTATATATCTATTATTTACAGAAATCATGGAAGTGCTAGATGTCAAACCCTGTCAATATTTAAACAAGTCGGCCCCAAAAGGGACAGTATTCCTTTGTAGACCTTTTCTTTATTCAATTGCTAGATTGTTTTCGTTTGAAGCTTTTTATAGTGTTAGAAACTACCGGTTTAGTTTCACTTGTCTTCCCTCATCAGGGAGAGCAGGTCTATGTCGGGCTGAACTTATGATGTCCAGCCCAAGCTAGTACCTAATCTAATTCCCTAACGCACCCATGTGTAGCTCCCAAGCTACACTGGTGCTCAAAAATCTGCAATCTTTTAGATTGCTGACAGCCGAAGTCTGCGCGAAGGCTCTCAGATCTGCCGCTTAAATAGGCTCCAAAACCTAATTTGCATAATTCGAATGCAAAAAAATCTGACCTAAGCTAGCCCTGTGCTGAAGATAGGGCTTCTGAATAGAGAAATGACTCACATTGCACTAAACATACAAGTTTCCATTTTATACATTCCTGCTCCAGCAGGAATAAAAATATTGACACCAGTTTGCGAAAGCTATAATAATTTTGGCCAGTTGATGTTACCCTACCCGACCCGCGGTGGATATCCGTGGCTCGCTCACTTCTAGCTCTGTGTTCTACTACTCCAGTATTATACTTCTCTGCTATTCTACTGGCCTATTCTGCTCTAATTACTCTATTCTAACTAAAATGTAAAAACTCCAAACCACACATTCAAGGATTTTGATTTCTTTGGTAAGGAGTAAGGATTGCATTGTTATCGCACTACAACACACAACACCCAACACTATTTTATTCTAGGCTACAGAGAAAAGTAAGATTACGGCATGCCGATGCAAACATACATCCATGTCGCGTGACTGCCAGGAAGTCTGCCGGCACACTTTCCCACCCTTTTCTGAAATCGCCACCTCGCTAAAGGAAAAATATCTGCGGGCCCAGCGAGTAGTGCGAATTCGTCACACTAACGAACTGGTGAGGGAAACGGAACTAAACCAGTACGACAGGCCTGATAACGGACAACTGATATTTTCCCACGACACCCCGGATTACTGTAACGACATGGGTGGTCCGGAAGGTCGACCCTGTCTGGATCCGCTCCACTGTGCCACACTCTGCTGCGGTCGCGGCTACTACGAAACCACTACGCTGGTGACGGAGCAGTGTGACTGTCGCTTTGTGTACTGCTGCGAAGTGGTTTGCAGTAACTGCGAGACTGTTTCGGTACGATATCGATGTTATTAAGCTGTTTGTTGCCAAGTTATTAAAATGCTGGAATGTGATCCCTGTGTGCTACTACTGTCGATTTTAGAAAAGAAGTGATTTATAGAAGCTGCCCCACCGCGACGAAACCTAGTTCGATCATGGAGACGATCTGACTGACCTCGCCAAAACTCAAACTCATAGGGCTTCTCCAGATATTGACCCCTAAAAACAAAAATAGAATAGGTACAATAGAATATACAGTAAAACTAAAATGAGATAAAAAAGAAGAAAGTCATGTACCACCGATCGGACCTGAAGCGTTTGGCTCCTCAAGATTTCCTTGATGAATTCAAACTCCAACGACTCTATAATGTTTTTGAAACCTTGTGGGCGACAGTCACGACTACAGCGTTCAGGTTTGCACACAAGTGACTAATTTCACTAATGAACAGTTAACAATTTGTCCTATTTTCAAATAAAAATAAAACTTAATTTTTCAAAAAAGTAGCCTAATCCAAGTCAATTTGACAGGATTATCGTGGGACTTTCTTCTTTCTACCTGTTCCACCAGTCGTGAGGGCGCCCAAGGAAAGGGCGTAGTTGGCGGCCTCGTTCCCGATCTGGAATCGATTGTAGCCAATGGTCAGTGTTATGGTCGGCGCCGCCACCGTGGTCACTACAATCCTCAGTTCGTAGTTTCCCCCTCTGGTCAGTTCGTAGATGTAGTTAGGACCAGAAATATTTACAGAAAAAGAAATGAACAGAAAGAGAAAAGTGGGAATTAGAACTAGAAGAAAGGAAGAAAAGAAATGAAGGTCGGAAGAATTCGCAACTGTCGCCCTTGATTTATTACGTAGGTAACAAATTCCGTGAAAGGAAAGCAGATTCCTGTTTGTATTTTCCGAAAAACGGATAAATTAAGTTCCAGTGTTATTATAACTACTTGGTCTCACGTACTCTTGGTCTCACCTATACTGACAACCTGTCTTGGGCACCCCACATTGTGAATAAAGCTGGATCGGCTGGACGGCTTATAGGAATGCTGCGACGTCATCGGGACATACTTTCGAAAAATGCTCTGGGGCACTCGTACAAAGCAGCAATCCGTCCAATCATGGAATATTGCTTGCCTTTGTGCACCAATGCTCCTCAATACGCCCTAGACGCCCTTGAATCCATCAACAAGAAAGCGTCCAAGATCTGTGGTGCCAACTTCGATTCAATCAAGTTGAGGAATCGAACCGGTGCATTAGCTGTGTATCATGCGCTTACTTACCGAACCGACTTTCCGTCATTGCAGCCTCTGTTACCGCCAAATCATCCTGAAAGGCTCCGAGCAACTCGGGGAAATGCAAATCCTGCCTCCAGAGTCGCACCCCGATCACGCACAAGCCACCATTCAAACAGCTTTATACCATCCACTACCCGTATCTGGAATTTAATGCCTCCCAACCTAGCTACAGAACTGGACCCGAAACGTTTCCGTGCTGCTGCCTTTCGCCATATGAAATCACTGATTAATCCGGTGACTGATCAAAAGAAGTAACTTTCAGATGCCGAGAAAGAAAACAATTACTGTTTGTCCAGTCAGTCATCTAATGAGCAATTTAGAGTTTGTCGTTTACCTTGAAAGCCGGCAAAGCCTGACCGGCAGAATCTGCTCTTGCCATCCTTATTTTCTCCCAAATTCAATATCACAATCAAAAATTTACTCTTGCTATTGCTGCTTCTTATATAAGTTCTTATACAACAAAACATTGATTCAGCTTCAAATGAGTAATTCGAGACAGGCCGGGAAGAAATTTTGCACAGCGAGGCCGGCCTTGATCATATGAGCTAATTCCGAAAATAGTAAAAATTGTCAGAAATTGGGAAACTGGTACAAAACATTTTTAGACTTAGCGTCCAAAGTACATCTGGACTTGGGTACTTGGCGCAATAAAGCTATTATTAGGTGTAGCTGGCTTTCCTCAATTAGAACGTTGACAGTAGAATTGGTTTAGTGGCAAGCGCTAATTTAAACGAATGTTTAAGAGCATTTGAGAAATTATTAAATTTTCATTCCATTTTTAAGGTTCAAATATATATACAAATGTTTGATACGACAGAGGTCGGCGCCATTGATTTTCAACGCATAATATGGTTATGCATTATGAGCTTTCAAATTATGTACATACAGATTGCTGAATAGCTCCAAAACTTGAGTAAGTTATGATCATTTTAGTCTGAGTTGAGCACACAGAAACTGTTCAGCTGTCAATTGCACTGAGACCCCATAAATTCTGCTGCATAAACCAATCAGGTTTCATTGATGTACTTGATTGCAGCTGCGAAGGGTGAAAACCAATGCGGTGAACGCCGTCGTTACGTTACCGGTTTCGGGCTTCTGAGCCCTTCGTCAGGAATTTTTGAACGCTCTTCATCGGGCGCAAAGCATTGGGGAATCAAACTTCAGAAGAGTATAGTAACGTATAGTGTGAGACTTTAACGTTAAGGTAACGTATGTATATTGCTGGGTGCGCCTCTTGCTGTCTTGGTTTGAGTAGAATTGGAATAAATGAAAGAACAAACGGAACTAAGATTGTCACTACAGCACCTCCGATCCGAAAAATTCGGACCTGAGGTGGGGATCGAACCCACAACCTTTGGCGATCTAGACCAACGCTCTACCGATTGAGCCACCCAGGTACAATCGAGCCAAGCTTAAGTTTGAATTCGTTCCCAAACTGTAGTGACATTTTAGAAGACGCTTTCGTGCTAGCCCACACAGTAAAGTTAAAGTTACAGTCTCAAACTATCAGTACTACTGGTGGAGAATGAATAAGGTTGAAAACCGAGTTCCTGATTATGCAGCCGGCCCGCTTCCCGTTACCCGAAGGGCAATCGATGAACACAAGCAGTGCTCGCACATGGGATGGGATGATGGGATAGGGAGGGATCCATGATACAGCATTTTATTACCTTGGGATCATTTTCCAGATACCCCATTTTCTTGCCATGCGCGGATTTCGTACAGCAGTTCCATTTTTGGAAAAACTACGGTATTTTGCCTAAATGTTAGTATGAAAATGTCTGTTCAATAGGACTGATTTGTACCAAAATGCTTTTGCTTCTTGGTCACACACAAACAATTTCCTTGACTTGCCTTTGTGTAATTTTTTAATTTTTATTAGCAATCGCCTCTGGACTGGAAATGGAGGTCATCTTTGGCCGATTTTTCTTTCATAATTTTGTTTGTTCATTTTAACATATTTCGTATTCTACAAGGCAGTATATAAACTAGAGACCTTCACTCAGGCCCGCAGGCCCGGCCCGGCCCGGCCCGGCCCGCCCGGCCCGCGGGCCGGGCCGGGCCTAAGGTAGAACGGGGCGGGCCGGGCCGGGCCGTGGGAGGAAAAGTTTGGGTGCGGGCCGGGCCGGGCCGAGTGCTGGAGCGGGCCGGGCTTCGGGCCGGGCCTATTCTTTTCAGTTATACACAAAGATTTGTGTGATTTGTATGAGTTTTATTTCCCAATTTTTTATGGAAATTTTAGCTCTTCCAAAATGAATGTTGGTAACTCTTTGGCTATTTATTTCGATCTAATTATTTTGCAGTTCTTCAAGCCCTTTTTAGCTCTTTCCCATGTACAGTTAGCTTACTTGTGCGTGTAAATTTTTTAATCTTTATATATCTTTTGCTCGTCCATTAGGATTTGAAATATAATGTTTATTTTTAATATTTGACAAGAGTAGAGTTCTCTTGACATGTAGTTATTGCCTTGCTGACTTGCATCAACGAAATTGAGGAGCTATTAATTCTCTAAACAGAAAGAGCTGAAGCAGTGACTGTACTGTACTGCTCTAAATAAACATCTACTGGAAAAAGTGACTAAAAATTTTCTCTGCCATGACAAACAATTTTTTGAAATTTTGAACAATTTTTCTGGCAAATGCAAAATTTTAGCAACGGGCTCGGGCCGAGCCGGGCTTGACTTTTTAGCTTACGGGCCGGGCCGGGCCGGGCCTGACTTGGAGCGGGCCGGGCCGGGCCGAGGTGGAAAATTTTTTGAACGGGCCGGGCCGGGCCGGGCCGGGCCGAGCAGAATTTTTTTACGGGCCGGGCCGGGCCGGGCCTGAAAATTCAGGCCCGTGAAGGTCTCTAATATAAACCAATAAACTTAAGACGAATCTCTTTCGGTTGGTTGATAATTTCAGCTCAAACCGCAGGTCTGCATGTGTTAAAGTTACGAATAGGAAACTCCCGTAGGGCACTGGGATCTTTTGCACTTTCCCCCCAGCCCTAACTTTTGATTTTTTGACCAATAACTTTGAAATTTGGTGTGGGTGCATACTGGAGGCTGATGAATTCAAAAATTCAAAAATTTTAAAGTTTAAAAAATTTAAAAATTTAAAATTTTAGTTTGATAAGGGGGACCAAAAAATTGTTTGAAAAAATTTGCTAAAAACCTGCATACAGGGGTTTTCTGGGGTGCTGAGCACGAATCTGAAATCCGCTTTTCCATTCAGCTCTTCGTTAGCTCAGTATAAGCTAAATTTGTAAGCTTAACATGTAAGCTTATACTGAGCTAACGAAAAGCTATCGAAAAATGGATTTCAGATTCGTGCTCAGCACCACAGAAAACCCCTGTAAGCAAGTTTTCAGCAAATTTGTTTCAAAAAATTTTTTGGTTCTCCTTGGTGCCCCCTTACCAAACTAAAATTTTAAATTTTTAAAAATTTTTTTAAAAGCTAAAATTTTTTAATTTTTGAATTCATCAGCCTCCAGTATGCACCCACACCAAATTTCAAAGTTATTGGTCAAAAAAACCAAAAGTTAGAGCTGGGGGGGGGAAAGCGCAAAAGATCCGGGCACTGTAACCGAATGATAAGGGCGTCGGATTTATGACAGAAAAGGGGAGGAGGGGTTCGATCCAAATCCTAACCATTAACCACCAGTACCTACTTGACCAAAAGTTTAAGCTTGTTTGAGCATTACATCCAAGAATTGGCCTTAATGTGAGACCTTCAAATCGACACCCTTAGTTTAATTTTCTGTGCTCAAAAAGTAATGGATTTTTGGAAGTGGCCCAGCATTATACTGCTGCACCTGCGTGTACTCAGCCAATTTTGCAGTTGCGCATACCCAACAATAGTCTAAGGTTCCTTTATGTTTTTAGTAATAATTATTGCTATTATGTACTCTAGAAGCCATGCCACCAAGAAGCCCTACTAAACTTAAGTCTTCCCGGAATAATCCTAGATAACAGCAGTAAAAACCCGCAATGATAGTTTTATTAAACACCAGCTATGAAATCATACATCATTAAATGCTACTATATAAATTATATTAAAATTAAATATATACCAAATCAAAATAAAATAATAAGATTCCAATTGTGATTTTATAAAGTCTACGGCTGCAGTCTTTCATAAATCCAATCGTTTTCTCCCTGGTGAGTGAAAGGACCCAGAACGCCGCCGCCGCGACGAAACCTGATTCGATCATGCAGACGATCGGACTGACCTCGCCAGAACTCAAACTCATAAGGCTTCACCAGATATCCGCCCCTAAAAGACAAAAACAAAATGAAACACAGCTACATAGATATGAATTTAGATATGAAAGAAATAAGAAAGTCACGTAGCACCGATCAAACCTAATTCTTTGGATGCTCACACGACTCCAACTATTATGACTAATGAACTCCAACACATTATAGCATTTAACAACTGTGTTTTCTGGTACCAGTGTAATCGAAAGATGAGGGCTTCGAATTTCTGACCGCAAGGTTGGAGGTTCGATTCGCACCCTAACCAACCATTGACCCAAATGCTTGGTTAGGGGGTGAGTGCACGCACAGTCCACCGCAATCCAAATATAGATTAGGGAGAGAGACTGGTTGACATTGATAAATCTGGCGACCGAGCTAAGGCGCAAATATCTAAGAAGTAAGTGTTGTTCACCGGCCCAATTTGTTGTGGGCCGGTCGGCGCCGGCCGGTCCAGCTCGCGACGCCGGCCGGCCGGCCGGTGCCTCGGCCTTTACCGGCAGACTGGCCGGTGGTACCTTTCGTCGGTTTTCCAAAACAAAAGTAAAAAAATGAGATTTTTGATGGTTTTCAAGGCAAATTTTAGCAAGTAAGGCGATAGGCCGCAGACAATCTTTGGCCGGTCGGCCGCCCTGTATCTGACCAGGCTGCCTTGCCTGTCATTGGCCGGCCGGCCTGTTCTCGACCGACGGGACCTGGGCCAGCCGGTCTGGACAGGGCCGGTGCACAACTACTAACAAGGTAATCATCCAAATATCCAATGAAATCACCGCAGCAACCCTTGGGACTTGGGAGAATTTTACCATTAACCATAAATTTTTAACTCGTTTAACTCTATACACAAACGTGACTTTCTCTCTATCAACTCTTTCATGGAAAAATATCTAGTAAAATTTCACTTGTTTAACTCCGCTTAACGCTTTCCTGCACTACAAGCGCGTGCTTCAGAGGAGGCACTGGGGATACTACCTGGACCATACTAAACTGTCGCTCTCGAAACGGAAATTTTCAAATTAATTAAAAAATTAATAATTTCGCTTCATAAAAAGAAACAAACCAATGTGGTGGTCGAGCCACAGTGGCCACGTCGCCCTGTCCCTGCTCGGCCACAAGTTTCTGTTGTTCAGCGGCCAAACGCTCCAGAGTCTAAAACAATCACAACAACAGTAACGATGTTACCCAGTTTAATTCCCGTTCTAACCTCACACTAGACCATAACATAAAATTTAACTTTGGTGAACACAAAAGGGAGCCTTCAACCACCAACACTCTCTTTGATACGTTACACGCCAACAATCTGAACTGAAAGAAACGTTGAGTTCTGTCGCACTCTAGTCCAATGCAAAAGCCACTGGCTACTCCTAACGGTTCCGAATAGAACTGTGCCACAGCCACTCTCAAAACTGTCCGGACTGTGATAGTGAAGAGGAGGAACGACCGAGCCCACCTTTCCTGCCTACAGAAATCTGTGTTTTCTGTTGTAAAGAAGAGCTGAAGCCCACTTTTCACCGATCAAGTCAACATTCAAATTGTCGGTCACTCCAGATTTTCGACTGTGAATCCAGAGATAAGCACCGGCACCCCATAACCGTCCTGTCGGCTGGAGTTCACTCAACAACTTTGCCTACCTTTTTTTACCTTTCTAAACCTACTCCTGCACTGCTCTATACCAAGTGCCTGTGCTCGACTGCGACATCTGGGGCCGATGTTATCAACGCTTAAACCCGGGTTAAGTCACTAACCCGGGTTATTTTTGTCATTTTTAACAGCACGGATCTAACCCGGGTTAGCGACTAAATCCGGATTTCGGTGTTGATAAAATTGGCCCCTGGGGACCGGGCCATGCCTGGACACATCCTATTCAAGGATCAGACCGACGTCTACCCGGGGTTATGGTCTGGCTATGGGGCGGATCAGATCCGTCCAATCCACATTGAGTCCCCCCACATGCTGGTCCCTCTCGGAACAGGAGGGAGAACTTATTTCTAAACCTCTCTAGAGTCCACAGGCTCAGACTGTTGACTAAGAGCGGCACTAATTTGACTGTTCAGTGGTCTTTTGAGCCAGTAGTTGTCCGCTTCTGATTCTGGCAACGGTTCCGCCACACCCTCGACTCGAATCTAAAACAGTACTGTGATGAAAACAAAAGCAAAGCAACAGCTGACTAAACTATCATCATGTACTCTTGATAATACGCATGCAAGGAAAAATTCTATTTTCATTTTCATTTTCATACTCAGTGAATATCTGATAAACAATCAAACAACTGTTTTTGTGTAACAAAATGTATAGATATTTGAAAGTTATTATTTAGTAAAATTTGCTTTAACAGCATTGAATCAATCAGAAACACATAAAGCTTCGTGTATACAATCAGAATAGTTTCGTTAAAAGCTTTCACAATATCCAGTTACTACACGACTTTCATTCTTGTATTATTTCCTTATTTACTTACTGTTTACTTGTTATATCGCAATTTATTTTGTATTTTATATTTGCGACCATTCAACGAAATCAGGGGGCATATCCAGGGATGGATCCAGGGGGTCGGGACCCCTCCTTTGCGGAAATTGTCCAAAATTTTTAGCTATGTTTGGGCCAAATTTGGCCACGTTTTTGGAAAAATTTAGGTCTGGACTCCATCCTTTTGGGGTCGGACCCTCTTTTCAAAATTCTGGATACGCACCTGAATGGAATACAGCAAGAATTCACCTACCTGTTCATTCCGGTGTGGCCAATAAAATAGCAGCGATACAAAGTTATTTCCTGCCTATAACAAAAACAAAACGGAAATATAATTTTTTTGCGAAATATAATTTGATTGTATTGTAGGGTTGGAGCCAGCACAGAACTGCGTAACATTTCAGCAGATTTATTTAACGCTCAAGATTTGAGATTTCTATTACGTACGTAATATGTAGTGATGAATCTTGAAATAGAATAAAATTTTTCATAGTTTTTGATCACTTTTGTTTATTTTCAAAATACGATCATCTTAGCACAGAAAACAGTAACCCTGCATTTAGATCATATCAAGCCAACTTACAATATCCCGACCTTTTCTACTGTTATAGTTTGTAAAAAATTGGAATCCAGAACTGTCGTAAGCCTTCAACAGGACCATTCTTCCTGAGGGTCTGCCATCTCTAAAAGAATATGAACAACATCTTTAAGTAGTCGTACGTTAAATATATCGGTTTCTTGGAATCCACAATGTTTTCCACACAGTCTTGGAACTTTCCGCGCGCCAGTTAAAAGAGTAGTTATTACTAGCGTAGCAAGAAAAAAATTCGGAGGGGGGGGGCAAGCCAAAAATGCTCGGAAATTTCATCCGAAACTGAACAGTTGGTGGAAAAGTTCAAGTAAAGTCTAGTGGTTTTTAAGATATCTTCGTTCAAAAGTGGCGACGCAGGCGAAAATTTTTCGAAATATTTATTCACGCTGCTGCTACTCACTAAAAATTTTTCATTTGTCTCCGATTTCGGGGGGGCATGCCCCCCCCTCGCCACCCTCCCTGGCTACGCGCCTGGTAGTTATCGTTTTAACTAGTTTAACCCAGCAGGCCAGTTAACACTAACTGTTTAGCTCTTTTAACCTTGTGCACGAAAAGGATATGTTTAATCCCATTAAGGGGGGGTGGGGTTGCCGGGTACCAAATTTTATAGTGACCGATTTCGCTCATTTTAGGATATAACATACCCCATATGTGTCCAAAAACAAGACAGATTTTTAGAGTCCAGGGTCAATCCAGTTAAGGTGGTGATTCCCTTTGGTCACATAAAGTTTGCACCATCATTACTCATTCATTACTTAGAGTTAAGAAGCCATTTTTATATCAAAATGCAGCCTGCCATTTTCTCTTTTTAATGCATGCCATGAAACTAATGTTGTTTTTCTAAAATATTTTTAACACATTTTAGAAGAAATATAATTTTCTAGATTTTTGCAGACTCACGTAAATTTTTTCGCGAGGCATCGGTTATATCATTCGATACCTCCATCAAATAGCTGAGGACGATTTTTTATTTATTGTGAAATCGCTCTTCGTTATAGAGAAATAAGCCGAAATGTGTGCGCAACCTGTATTTTGCCTACTTTTTCCAAATTTGTCAAGCAATTACTTTAGCTAGAAAGCAGCAATCGGGGCAACTAAAAAAACGTCCCTGGGTATATTTGTGCAGAACACATCTGTATAGTAGCAGCCCTCCAGCTTGCATGGTGAATGCTCCACAATCTTTGGAAAAAATTGGTCGTGTTTTTGCAAAAACTACATTTTTTATGATAGCGGCCTACGGGATAGCTGTTGGAAGACGACCATGCGTCGGATAATTTGCCCCTATAAGACCTTCAGTTCGACGCCCTTAGTTTGATTTTACGGATTGCATAGTTCAAGAAAAGATGGATTATTTGATTTCTGCAAAAATGACAGGTTTTCGATGCCAAAACAAGAAAATCAGCTATATCTCACGGTAGAGAAGAGCTAGAACGTTGCTTTAAAAGGCACAAATATGAAGCTCAACGAGATCTTTCGAATGACTGTAGTCATAACTGTATAGCTGCTGCCAAACTTTCAGAAATTGGGAAAAATCGCCCTGACCGGAAATCTCGAATTTTTGAATCGGGATTGCGCGGAGGGTGTTAGAACGCTAAAAGAACTTATTTCGGAACGTTTCGTCAAATTTTATCTTGATTTATGCCGCCAACCAACAATATGTTCCCAAAAGGAATCACCACGTTAAGAGATATTGCAGTTCAAATCCCTACAATTTAGTTACGCCACTATACCTCACTGAGGGTCTCGAAGTTGTGTAGACATAGGGTGACCAAGTACTACGGCCTAGCCAATACATCAAATTAAGGCATCTATTTGGGGCTATTTATTGTACAAATGATACGCCAAATAGCGGTGTTTGAAAGATTTGATCAAGCTCATCCGACTGTTACTTACTTCAAACTTTAACGCGCTCTAACTTTCTCATACTGCTTTGTAGAGACTTAGTAAAGAAGATAAAATGTTCAGGACATCGAGAGCTTCAATTTGATATAAAATTTCGCTATGTTTGGAAAATTTGAAAATTTGCAATTTTTTGACTATAGGCCTCCGTCATCGAACTGAGGCATGCATCCACAGTTCGACACCAGCAATTGCAGTGAAACTTATCAAACATCTTCCTTTCATATGTGCAAATTGGCACATCAAATTTGGTTGGAATATCTCGAGTTTCACCCGACTAATGGACCATTATATTCAAAAATTTCAGAAAATGACGTATTTTGAGGCAAAACGCCAACGCGGTAACCAAAAGCATCTACTCCCAAGCAGCAGCAGCAGGGATTGTGCGTATGAAAATTGAACCTCTATTTGTGCACTGTGTTAATATCTATACGCGAAATTTGTGCAGTGAATGGTTAGTTCAGGGCATGACGAAACATATATATCTTCGGTGGCATTTTTGTAAGTCAGAATTGTGCAAAAACTGACTTCATCCAACTTTGAAAATTTCTACAAAAGTCGCTGAGTTAACGCAAAACCATCTCATATAGATATTAACACGCTACCTAGTTCAGATTAACATTTCGGCAAGTTATAGCTCATTTGCTCTTACACAGCGCTCAAACTTTTGGCTACCGCGAAATTTTCCTAATTTTTTTGTTTTCCTATGTTTAACACATGTCGGGGTCACCTTTTAAGGATTATTGTGAATGATAGGGAAAGTTTTGCAACAAACGCAACTGTCTTGTTTTACGGACCCATGGGGAGTACAAAATATGTGAAAATGAGAAAAATCGGAGATGGTCGAAAATTGGCGACCCCCCCCTTAACCCCTTTCACCCGCTGCTACCATACGCAGCTCATCGAGGATTTCGGAATTAGTTCCACCTTATTTTTTCGGGGACCTTCAATAAAATTAAACAAACAGTTTCACACCTACGATCGTTTCAAAACAGATTGAGTTACTCTTTAAGAACAGGAGTTTCATCTGAAAGAGTGAAAATTTTTCAGAATGCCACTAATTGTTTCCCACGTCAACCGCTTCTCTCTGATCCACAAGCGATTAATGACTAATGCGTAATTAATTAATGAAATTAATTACTAAAATTTGTAAGCACAGATACAGAAATATAACACATACGCAGAAACCGTAGCTAAATGCACGGCGTTTTTCTCCATTTCTGGCGGCATCGACTGAGCGGCCCGTTTGAACCATTCATCGAATAGGTGGAACGGTTCCTTCACTGTGATCTCTGACTCCAAAAATGCATCACTCTTAGCGCTGTATGGCTTACGGGTATCTGAAATCATATCCGGCAAATAAAAGAGTCGGGTAAAACAGTAAAACAATCACAGTAGTTTGCAAAAATTGGAAATTTTAAATTTAGATTTTAAAGGTACCTCTGAGATCAGAGTGAATGGAGGCAGTCATTCCCTTTTGACTGAGCACTATGGAATGTGGAAGACCTTTTGGAAAAATCAAGCGGCCCAGAGACCGTGTCACTACAATAAGGACCATACACTAAAAATAAAAAATGCACAAGAAAGCTAAATGATACTGTATCCAATTAACCATTGGTCCGGGACTAATGCGAATTATTAGTAATAAATTATTAGTGATTAGAAAATTAGTGTAGCGTTTTACTGAGCAAGGGTAATGCAAGAAACACAAGTATGCTTACAGTTTGTTTTGGGCGATGTATAAACTATTGAAGCGGCGAGTCAAAGAATGACAAAGACTTTGTTATTTGCGATAACTTCAAAACATTTGAGCGAAAACCTAAAAACCTAATTTTCAGATTTTTTATTCCCTTGGCATTTTTCATTGTACGTGAATCCTGATATAGCAAATCTCAAGTGACTCGTTAATTCTGTGAGCCTCCGAAGCCTCAGTATTTCTTACACCATACAAGCGGAGGACTGACAAGTTTTAAAAATAACTCCAGAACATTTCGGATTTCCCGTCTCGTCATCAATTGTCCGAGATTTTAAGGGGCGGCCGCCTTCGAGTGACCTGCCGAGCCGATGTGTGTTCGGTGGGTGATGAACAATTCTACGTCCTTACTAAACATCACGTTTGTGCCTATACGTATATACAATGTCATCTCTACCACTAAAAGCTGCAACTACTTCTAATTCGTCTACCAAAAATTCACAGCAGTCTGTAATCTGGTGTAATACCTGAAGAAGGGCTGGTCTGGCGCCAAGACCCTAGACCCAAGACTCCAAAAACGCTAAAATAGTTCAAACTCTAATTATTTCAGCCATAACTTTCAATCCCATTCCAATCAAATTAACTGAATCAGCAAAAGACTAGACCTAGCCAAACTATTGATAAAATGTCCTAAAAATAATGAGAAACTACAATCTCTTTACTTTGTCATATAGTAAAAACAAAATTAACAGTTCAAAATCAAAATACACTGAAGTTTCTGATTCTTGGAATCCAGGATTGATTAAGTAAGACAACGATAACAAAGGCACAATCGTAACAATCGGAACAATCGGGCAAGTAAAATCTATGCATGTATGTGCAAGTATAATAAACAAGTAAATAAACTTTCTAGAAAAGGCTATCGCAATATGACAAAACAAACAGAATAAAAATTATGTGGATCATATCAAAGAAATCTTCCCAAAGAAAAATCGTTTAAATTCAGCAGCATAATGGTGACGACTGGCACAATGTTCGAATACGCAAGACGCACATCGTTAGAAAACCCACGGCGTGTTCTTTTCAATGCCGTAGAGTCATTTTGCTATAGCTTATATACCTAAAAAATTTTATTTTGCAAGGTTCAGCTTTGAACGATCATAGCAGCAATTTTTGGCATTTTTTTCAAAATACAATTAACAGCAACAAAATGGTTTATAACATTGGGTGAGAAGAGCACGCTTTCCAACTATGTGCTACTTAACCTCTAGCACTGGTCAGTAGCCAGTCGGCAATATGCGTTGAAATTGGTCAATTTTTCGTAGATGGATTTCCTTGATTCATGTGTGTATTTTTATTCCAAATTTGCAGGGGAATTGAAATGAAATGAATTTAGGACAGAATATTATGGAATAGAGCAGTTGATATACTTTCCCATAAATTGTGACATCACTAGCCGCACAGCATTTGAGGTAAACAATCTTACCATAAAACAACAGATGACATACATAGAATAGAAATTACAAAACAAGTGATCAATAGAGAAATACTGTAGATTTCGAACCATCCGAATACATATTCGACAACAGCTGCGATGATTAAAATATGAAACAGTTAAAGCACATGTATTATTAAGGCATTCCATACAGCACTGTAAAAGTATGGAATACAGAAAAACGTTCCTGCAGAAACCGAAAAAGCAGGAAAAAGGTGAAACCATTAAGCGAAACCGGAAAACAAAAAATAATAACTTTGGTCATAAAATTGAAAAAATAAAGTAGATCATGAACAAACAAATTTAACTATTTTAGCAGGCTAAATCAAAATATGATTATGTATTTTCAAGAAAAGTCTAATATCTTAGCTCATACTAAGGATTATAGTAGACCCATCAATGCCCATTGCGATTAATGCACAGATATCACTGCAAATTGTAACAACAAAACTGGCAGAATGCGCTTAATAACCTAAATAGCAAAATTAACAGTATATACCTTATACCTAAAGTCAAATTCGCACAAGTAAGATGGTCTTCCTACTTGCCATCTCTCACATTGGTACAAAAGTAGCCGGACTCTACACAGTATGCAAACCAATAATGAAAATGAATTACGAGGAATAAATATATACATGCCAACATTCAATAGAAAATTACAAAATTGTAATAACGTATAAAGGACAGTTAAAAACTGAAGAAGGGAACGCGTAAGCATACAAAGGCAAGAGAGCACGACAAAGTTTTGAGCAACATGATATGACAACGGAAAAGTGGAAATAAAATAAGAAAAGAAAAGTGTCTCAGCTAAAGTAGGTAGATAGTTATAAGTTTCACACACTACAAGGATACAGATTGCACGAATTCTATTTGCACCTCCTAAAGCCGATTTCACACGATGGGGATTTCGTCGGGATTCCCCAGGGGATTTCCCCATGGGGATCCCCATGGGGACCCAATCTGTCCCCACGGGGATGCCTCCATGGGGATTTTTGTGGGGATCCCCATGAAAATCTCCATGGGGACGGATTGCTCGCCGAGCAATTTTTTGTGGGGATCCCCATGAAACAACCAAACAGAGAACAGCCAAATCAGCTGACTTTATTGCCAATGTAGTTTTAAGTGTATTCAACTGAAACTAGAATAGTGTATGCTACATAATAAAGAAAATGAATGCTGTATTAATTAATTTCGCCCATTTTTATGAGTTGTTGAAAACTTGTAGAAACAAATGCACACAATAATTTAATAATCTTGTTGGAGAATCATTGTCAAAACAGATAAATTACATGGAAGGACTAAATGACGAAGCTATGGATTAAATTATTATACATGCGTGTTTATTTATTTACTATATACAATATAATTAAAACGTGGGGGTGGGGCCGAGTGGGGGGGAAGGGTCGAGTGGGGGACCCAAAAAGCCCCCACCTCCCCTCCCCTCCCCCAGTAAAAAAGCCCAGCTTGTTCGAATTGTTAAAAACAGTAAATTCGATTTAAATTGCACAGGGATAATAAAATGTTATGGAAAGCAACACGTTATCTATAGCAAAGATCCCCAGGGGATTGTCCCCATCGTGTGAACAGAATCCCCATGAAAAGGCCCCATGAGGATCCCCTGGGGATTTCTGGGAAAACTTTCGAATGTTGTGACCCCGGGGAATTCCCCAGGGGAATCCCCATAAAAATCCCCATCGTGTGAAATCGGCTTAAGACAGAGGACTTGTATTGAGGTAGGACCTCTCTTAGGTACTAAATGTTGTCCACAAAAAACAGCTCAGATATCCAAACTTTCAAGACACCACCTTCGAGTTCGCACGACACTACACTTACTAATTTAAACCTTGATGACTATTTAATCGGCTTATTTTTTGAACACGAAGCAACTTTTTGAGTTTATATCAGAAAAACTGGACACATTAGTTGCTGCCTTTCTGTCTGTTAATTAAATAGGTTTATTTTTCCTGCTGCGCCTCAGCGCAGCAGGTCTTTATGTTTGCTCTGCCATCTGCGTTCCAGGCAACCACTATGCAAAAGATAGCATTTTGCATAAATGCATGTAACCAACGCTTTAAGATGGCAGAGCATGATTTACACGTAGATTTCAATATTGGAACTTCCAACACAGGATGACTCATTAAGCAAACAAGTTTATCCTAATTTGAAAACATAGAATCAGCCGAAACTGGTTGCAAATGGAAATGTGCAGCATTGCAGTTTGCAGACCATAGCTGATTAATGATTAATTTTGATAACGTAATAAGTGCAACCCTTATCCTGAACTAACTGTATTATGTCTTTAATGGGTTGACTCAGCAAAAAATTAAAAATCTAAAGAATCACAAATCAAAAAGCTTAACTTTTTATACCTACAGTACAAGAATTCTACTGCGCAGCAGGCCTACAATTAGTGTAAATGTTACTAACTACTCCTAACCTTTTGCAGACACTTTTGCTTGTTTGATTACCAAATAACTTTCAAAGTCTATATGTTAGAAAAACGGCACATATTAGCATAGGTTCCTGAAAATATTAGTTTCATTAAAATGTTTGGCTCCTAAGGACTGATGCAAATAAAACTGCAAATGCAAGCCAATCGCTCTACAAATGCAGGATTCTTGAAATATTTTTAAAATTCACAAAAACAAAGTGTTAGCAATTAACTTAACATAGTTTTCAATAACTTCGGACTATGGCATGTACTATTATGATAAGGTAGCAACTACCCGCCATACAGAAAACCTGAATACTATTGGCATAAACATACATATTGCATACATGATAATAGCTGACAAATTAAAAAATTAAACAAACTCCGAACACAGCTCTAAACTAGCAGCTGATAGCACTAAAATGCTTACAAGTTACAAGTATACATATGTGGGTTCCAAGTTACGATACCGACGAGTAGCAACAATAACAAGTAACAACTCAGCATAAAAAGTACAGTACGGAATGAACAACTTGACTGATAATACACAACAAAATATAAACTCTGGTGAAAACGCAGCATATACAGCATATATACACAGTGAACAAAATCTGTTGCAGACTGAACACCAAAATATTCTCTATAAAAATAAGACAAAACAGCAATCTAAAATGTAAAAAGCTGGTCTCGTAATCGGAATGAATATAGTGATGACAATACTGTTGCCCATAAAATTTAAGAATAAAACAAAATCAAATCAAAATTAAAATTAAAATCAAAATTATGTCCTCACCCTAAAGCTAGTTGACCTAAGAAAAGCTACGAGAACAACTACCAATGAACTAGCGATGTTGGCAACAAATGGCTTCCCCCTTACCTGGCTCCCAATGGAGGGGACCAAGATGCCCTGTCAAGAGGGACCCAGAACTAGCAGTGTCAATGCCGAATAAGCTGTGTATAAAAACTCACAATACAAAATATGTATAACTAGGTACTACACAAATGAAAAAATAAAAATCAAAAATCTTTTTCTGATAAACAACAAATCACACCATGAACAACCAATACTGAAGATACACACAAGCTTCCAGAAGAAACTAGCAAAAATAAAATAAAAACCGCTAGAAAAGCAGAGTTCTCGGAATGAGAATAATCAGGGTTAGTTTAAGTCAACTTTTCCCACAGCTATTTTCCCAAGCTAGTTTTCAATACAATTAATTTAATTAGGATTTTAGGTATTCTTATTTAGTTATCTGCCGTTTTTAAGTTAGGTTAAAGTTAGCTACAGTTAAAAAGCAAATCGTTAACAATCAGTAAAGTCAGCAAACAAGCAGTTAATTTAAACTAGAACAAAAATAACTAGAAACGGCCAAACTGATGTCTTTAAGCCAAAAGCGAAAATTTCGTAGCATTCTGGCAAAGTCGAACGACAAGTTATTTACTCCATCGAAAGAAAAAAGGAAAAAACTGTAAACAAGCAACGCCGAAAAGTAAACAAAGATTTTCCCATAGAAATGTAACAGTAAAAAAGAGAGAAATAACACAAAAAAGTCGTGAAATCAAAAAATCGGTATAATGTAAAATCGACAAGTACATACTGGCGGTTTAATACAAAGGAAGATTAGTTCGAAATCTTCTGGAAGCGGGTTGTCACAAATTCCACATTACGTAGACTCACTGTTCACAAGTAGTAAGTTCAACAATCACACAAATTATTACGTACAAAACAAGTCAAAGTAAGACAAAAAATAAAATATTCTCGACAGTTTCAGTTTCATCTACAGTTTCTCAGGGCTATACTGTACACAGGAAAAAATAGAACTCCATAATTCCACACTTTCAGTCTGTTCCGCTTCAGGCTTAGTCGGCCAGCAAACGCCGAATCTTGGCCACAACAATGGAGGTAGGCTTAGTGGATTGGACCAGCTTAATGGGCTTAAAGGATTCCTTGAATACGGACGGCTTTACACTGGCCGGCGACACATTTCTGCTGCTGTCATGTTTGTCTAAAACACAAGAAAATTGAGAAAAAAGATGCTAAATAAGAAGTAAAACAAGCTTATTATTGCATGAATGGGTTGCCGCTGGCATTTTTCATTTTATTGAAGGAACCTCATTTTGGGTACGATTTTACGTGTTGGCTCTATTAGAACTTCTTTTCTGGTCAACGAGAGCTTTCGAATGATACCCATATTGGGCTGTTTCCGGTACGCTCAATGTTCATCATATTGAACATCGCTGTATCGAGTACTTTCGCATACCGCAACCCGCAGGTACTACCGCAACCGCAACTAACTTTTGTCATTACTTCACCCCACCCCAAACCAACACGCAAAATTTGAGCCAAATCGGTCAACTATAGCAAAAGTTAGGACACTTTAAATCAATTTTGATCCTCAATTTTGATCCGTTTTGACCAGTTTCGCCAGTTTTACCCATTTGACGCTTTGTAACTCATCTTTCCCAGTTTGGTGAGTTGGCCCTATTACAACTTTTTATTTACGTACTCAACAAGAACATTCGAAGAACGTTTGGTAAAAATGCGGGAACCCAAAATGTAAAATATGTTTCACTTCCCGCCAGCGACATAACTGGTGATTATGAAGAGAGTAGAGACCACAATATAAAATATTATATTAATTTAAAAATACTTATAAGTAACTTTTAGGCGATTTTTTATTGGGAGGGCCCGTGGAAGGGCATATTTTTAAAAAGCATTTTCAATTCTTAATGTTTTTTTGTAAAACTGTCAAAAATCGCAAAAGATGACTATGTAGTTTTAGGTGTTTTTAAATTACGTTAAAAATTCAGCGAAGTCGGAAAACTTTGAAGCCTTAACGTAAAAATAGTAAAATTTGGCAATTTGGAGTTATGGGGAGGTCGAAATTTATGGGAACATTGCATGAGGGCTATTCAAATTGGGAACACTTACCCCAATAAAAACAAGCCTAATATACCCACATTTTGAACTATGCAATAATATAATGACCCCAAAAATGGTCCTACACTTTATATACAACCAAAAGCCAAGTGCGTATTGCGCGGTACCTGGAGTACAAATCACCCATCGATCTATCCCTAGCCCAGGAGTAAATGGGATCACAAGAGGTACAGTCTTGACGATATCATACCGTATTATTCCAAACAGTGGCCCATTGGCGTTTTTTCAGAATCTTCAACTTCGGAATTTATTTTTGCAATCTAAAAAAGCGCCCACCCCCCGAAAAACGGCCATGGGCTGTTCTTAGCCAATTTTAATTAAATTCGATGAATTTTGCGGACGACAGTGTGCTCGGGGCGTGTCAGTTCTTGTCTATCCAAAGAATATACAATTGATTGTAAGCCTTGAAATAACTTAGACACAACTTTATTCCCGAACGTTTAGTTTTCCACGGCATGCAAGTGAGCATTGAGGAATCCAAAAAAGCGCCCACATCCCGAAAAAACGCCCAAGGGCGTTTTACTGGGTGGGCCACTGTTTGGCATACTACGGTAATCATCAGGCAAACTCAGTTTCAGCTGATTTTGTAAACAAACCAAAACAAGCAAAAAGCCGTAAGAAGAAAAAGTAAACATACGAACCTTCCTTTAACTTTCCCTTCATCTTCTTCTCTTTTTCCCGTTTACTCTCTTCGCTGTCCTTCTTCTTCTCCTTCTTCTCCTTCTTCTTCTCTTCCCTCTGCCGTTCGTTGACACGACTGCGATGACGCTGGGCCGACGCCAGGTTGTCTGAGGAGGACACCGAGCTCTCACGGTCACGTGACCGCTGCCGGCTTCTGACGCCGTCCCGGTCGGCGTCCAGACGATCACGTTCAGTCGGAGCAGGATGAGCCGACCGTTCCACGGATCGACGACGCCGTGGTGGCTCCTCAGCGACTGAACGCGAATCTGAACCGCACTGCTGTCGACTCTTCTCGCGAGACGATCGGCGATGGCGATGACGATGGGACTCCTCCTTAGAGGAGCCGTCTTCCGGTGACTGTCGACGACGTTTAGACACAGAGCACTGACGACGGGTATTGGACTTGGACGTTGACACAGGCTCAGCTGGATTAGATTTTTCAGCAGCATGGGTTCGACTGCGAGAGTCTTGGCCCGGCGAGTTACGACTGTCACGACAATGCCGTCTGGAGGACTTGTCACGGGATGACGGTCGCTTCGCATGGTCGCTGTTGCTTTGGCGCGACGGACGAGAAGGGGCCTTCGCTGTGTGATCAACTAAAACACGATTTAAACCAAACTAAACCATTGACTGTCTCCTGCTTCCTGGCCTATTTTTAGGCCAAAATTGATAGAGGGGTCTTCATGGGGGGCCCATCGATGGCGGGGGCGGGGGTCATCCAAAATGAGGGGGGAGGGCTTATTTTGGAAACTTTTTCGAATTTTTGCGGTTTTTTGTGTAAAAACTGCTAAAAATCGTTAAACGGTGACCAATTGTAAGTGGTTTTTAGGCTAAAATAGTGGAAATAATTTCGTGAAAAATCTGGCGATGCCGGAAAATGTTTCAAAATTTAGGGTTTCAAAATTTAGGGTTTCAAAATTTAGGGTAACAATTGTAAAATTTGGCAATTTTTGGGATTATGGGGGGTCGTAATACATGGGGGCATTTCATGGGGGGCTCCTCGGATGGGATGAGAGAGGTTGCCGAGCGAGGGGCGGCCCACTACCCCCAGCCCAAAAATAAGCCAGGCTTCGGAGTAAGGCTTTTGCAGGACAGACGTTTTTCATCACTTTTCACAGGTTAAGCCAAAGAAAGCCAGCCTGATACATAATTTTTTTTAGTTTTAGGGTACACATATAAATGTCAGCAGTTTTATTCTACTGCGACCAATGGAGATCTGAATGGCCCTATCAGCGTAATCAGAACAGTCAACAAATTAAAAGGTATATAATAGTCAGCGGAGTAGTCAGGAGGGAGGCGGAAGGGTGGCGATCAAGGTCACGTGAGACTGTAGTTAGCGTCTCCTATTGTTTTGTCACCGACTTGTTTTAGGCAACCATCGATGGGGGCATCATGAAAAACCCATCGCTGAAGGCTCGCCCAAAAAGGGAGAGAGAAACTTTTCGGATGTTTTTTGCGAATTTGGATGTTTATGCGTAAAAACTGCCAGCAATCGCTGAAGACTGGATAAAATTCAGGCATTTTAAGCTTAAATAATGAAAATACCTTAAGAATTTGGGCATCTTGGCAAATAACGGTTAAGTATATATATATAGTAAAATGTTTCAGATTTTTGTGTTATGTGGGAAGTCGAGGTCGGGACAGCAACTATGGGTTGCCTTTTATGGGGGCGAATCTCCAATGGAGGTGGGTCGTCACCCACCCTTGTAGAAGTAAGACAGTCTTGTATGTGATAAAAAACCAACAGATGAAAATTTCAATTTCAAACAAAGTCACAAAAGTCAGTCAATCTCTACCTTCAGAATGACGTCGGTCGCTTTTCTCTCTGACATTCGTTGACCGTTCACGACCACGACGCTTGTCGGACAGACTACGACTCCGACTGCGAGGACTGTCGTTTCGATGACGACTGTCACTTCGACTGCGACGCCGCTGACGCGAAGTCCGGGAATCGCCACGGCGTGAAGACGAATAGGACGACAGTTTCGACTGACTACGACGACGACCCGTGTAATCCTCTTCCTCCTCGTAGGGAATCCAAATATTGTTGCTGGCCGAACTGCGGGATCGGCGATCCTTCTTGACCAGTGGGGAGGTCGGTTCACGAAAGTAGCCCTGATCCGAATACTCGTAATCTGAAATGACGTAAATAGTAAATAATAAAAAATACAGACAATAATACTAGAAATGCAAACATTCGCTTGCGGTTGCCTTTTAATCACAAAATCTGCAGTCAGACCCTTCACCTTGCTTATTTTTGCAATAAAAAACCAACGTTAACGGCAATAACACAATAGTTTGCTTCTCAGACACCCGACCCCGATGCATCTCACGTAAGAAAACAGACGACTCAATATGAAACGGTATATATATTTTAATTCCACCAATCTGGTCTAAAATAGCCAATCTCAACAAAGCTTCTTCCAAACCTCAAAATTTCCAAGTCCTGTAATTATTCTCAACCGTTATACAACTCGTAGTACAATAGAAAGAAGAGCAAATTTATGAAAAAGTTTGTCTTAAAAGAACTGCTAGGTCATGTATTGCAAAAGGTTTTCCTCGAAAACCTTCAAAACAAGTCGAGCGTCAAATTCTAAATTCCATTCCATCCAAACCTTTATCCTTCTTTCGCTGTCTTTCCTTCAGTCGATCCAATGACAGTGTCAAATACTGGGCGTCATGCTTGTGACAGGACTCGATGAAGCGTCGCGTCTCCTCCAGCCATCGGTCCCGGGCCTCTTCAAGCTGACGCGGGTCATTGAGGGCGTCAACGCTGAGACTCAGCTCGCCCCGGCCTGGACCAGTCTTCCAGGGCTTCTGAAGGAAGACAACAGATAAAAAGTTAACACTAAAACAAGGCGAAACTGCACAGTGTTGGCAGACGATTTTGGTGGCTGTTTCGAGTTGTCTAACCTCATTAACTGCGAAGAAAATGTATATCAAACGCGTTCTGGGTTCACTTTAGGGGGGAGGGGGGAGGCGCTTCCTCCCACTTTTCCGATTCCCACTCTCTTCAGTCAGTCTCCTCCCCTCCCTCTCGGCCCTTTTTGGGTTACCCTACACTCACCACGATGTGGCCCTGAAAATGACAAATTTTAATAATTTTTACTCAAAAAATTCAAAAAACTGTATATGTAATGCAGGCTAATTTTACTGTATTTTGCGCGATTTCCGAAAACTGTCCTCCGTTTCTGGCCGTCCCACCCCCACTTTCATTGCCTAAAGCATAACTCAACGTGTTATGCAATATGTATACATTACCAAAGTTAAAAAGAGCTTCAAAGTTTACAAAAGTATATTTTAAGACGGCACGCTCATTCTTAGCTGACAACGGCGAAGCCGGAAAAAGTTTAGAGCATTTGGGTTTAAAAATGGCAAAAACTGGCAATTTTTAGGGTTATGGGGAGGTCAGAATTTTAGAGGGGCATTTCATGGAGGGGTCGCTACACGGATGGGGAGGAGAGAGGTCGTCGAATGTTGGGCCCCCATCCAAAGTGGCCATTATATGTCATTTTATATACAACCACTTAGCCAAGGCACACTGACTATCATCTCACCTTGCTGCAGAATGCCCGAGCCAATGCCGGCTCCTCCTCAAAGCCCATCGGTAGGAGGTTTTTAAAGCTGCTGACAATCTTGGGCAGACTAGGTCGGCAGATTCCCTGAATGGAACGACAGCGCCAGCCAGGCCAGTCCGCCTGCGGCTCAGCAATAAACTTGACCAGGTCCCCAGCCTAAAAAGAAGAGTAAGGAAGAAAATAGTAAAGTCAATTAATATGTAAACAGTATATAAATTAAAAAATAATCCCCAAATTTAAAAGTTACCTACATAGGCAGACACAGACACAAGAAACTGATGGCCACGCTTAAGCTGCGTAACACCAGTTTACGTTTCGTTTCTACAACTTAAAAGCTCAGTTTGTAAAAAGTCCAATCTTCTTACAATATTTTACTTTAAATTGAGCTATGCTTCACGACTTAATTTCTATTATGTAAATTAAACGTCCTATACAACAACGAAGATAAAATCCAAGTAAACGTTTTAAACAAAATAATCAGTCATACCTACAACCTAAAAACTACAGTGTCAAACATACTCTTAGGATTAGCTGAACATCATAGGAGGTGCGCGGTGTCAGCGCGTGACGATTGAAAAAAATGATTCGGTTCTCCTTGTGGGCATAGATATAGCCATGCTTTCGACTGAGGGCCTCTACAGTGGCATAGCCCTGAATCTCTCGACTGCCGCTGCGGCTCTTTTCCAACAGTTGAACTGAATCAGGCAGAGCCTTCAGACGACAGCCATTACGGCCTCCAGAGGAGGAAAATCGCGCGTCAAAACTGACAATGTCGCCCTTACAGAACAGGCTAGCCAGATCAGGCTGAGGCTCGGCCGGGTCCCGACCCCGGACACAGGTGGGCAGAATGAAAATTTGCTGGTCCAGATCCCGCGAATACAGCCAGCCAAATCTGGGCAGGCATTTGACCACCGTAGCCTCGCCGTCCACAATCAGCAGAGACATGACCAGAGAACAGGGCAGTGGATCAAATCCCAACAGACAGAAAAACTTTTCTATCTTTCTTTCCAATACCACCACCACCACCACACCGAAGACGCCACACACAACTCCTAGCCCAGGCTGGTCACGGGTATGGGTGGGTGCGCCAACCTAGGTTTTTTTTTTGGTCAAAAATAGCGTCGTTTGCAGAAATGAACAATAGTTTTGACGACGCCAAAATAAAAATGACGACAGAATGACCAAGCCAAAATGTGGAAGTAGCACTCAAACTTGACAAGAATGCAAAGTTTCTATTACGTTTTAACAGTGATTTTTCAAAAAATTCTCAAATTTTGGGGGCTGCCGCCCCCAACCCCCCGCTCTCTCTTGTCTTAGTAATGTTAAGCTTCGACGATGTTTGAACAGTCAATCAGTACGTATATCTATTATATGTATAAACAAAGCCACAGCCACATGCTACATACTTCAACTGCATTTTTTGATGCAAGTTTCTCATACCAATTTCGCTGAATATTTTCTTTAAAAACTTTATCTTCGGATTATCTCAGCTAGAATGGAACGAGAGCTTATATATACGTATATCGTATATACCAGGATAGGATGTTTAAACGTTTATTGCATAAATGCTATAACTACTAGGGATGGATCTGGAGGGTAGCCCTGTCGTTGCGATTTGAAGGTAAGTAAAAGCAAACAGGAAAAACAGAAAAAAGGCATGTCAACAAAATTTCGTGAGCGCGTATATATACGTATATTTCCATCGTTTTTACCAGATTTTTGGATTGAAAAAGCTTAAAATGTCGTGCGAGTTTAGCAAAAAATTCTTATTTTTCGCTTCAAAAAGGGTAAACTTTTAAAAATTTTTTGTTTCTGCAAAATGAAAAGAATTAAAGATTTAGCGGACGATTTCATCTAAAAAGCAAAAAATTTCTTCAACTTCTGGGTGGCTCCGCCCCCCAGACCCCCCCCCCCCCACATCTTATCGGGTTGTTCTCGTCATTGTGAATGCTCAAAGACATGATATACATACATAGACACCAGATATTTGTTTTATATGAGAACGTAAGTTAGAATATATATATATATATATATATATATATATATTCGCGGGACAATGCGAAATATGAAGCAACACACGCCATCACGGTAAAAATTCAACCATAATTACGAATATAGCCTAAAACAAAAACAAAACTGCATTTCTGCAAAACTTTATTTTTGACGTTGGACAAATAAAAATGACGCTCAGAAAATAAAAATGACGAAAATTTGATGAAATCCGATTTTGAAAAAAAAAACGCTGGCGCCAACTGGTCAACACAGCA
This sequence comes from Trissonchulus latispiculum, assembly GCA_030248195.1. Lineage (NCBI taxonomy): Eukaryota > Metazoa > Nematoda > Enoplea > Enoplida > Ironidae > Trissonchulus > Trissonchulus latispiculum. Next base: position 39,484 of record JASAND010028198.1, on the reverse strand, counting down.
GTTGGCTTGAAGAGACAAAACTAAAAATAAAAGAGAGAGATATATAAATTCTCTGGGCTTATTCTAGGGAATTTTTCTTGGGAGGGGGCTCTTTGGGGGGGGTGTGTGCACTCGGGGGGTGAGTCATTGGGCATTGGGGGGGGACGAAATTTTTCAAAATATTTCTAAAAACATGCTAAAAACAGCGCTATGTTTATAGTAATCGTCAACAACTATTCAGTGCTTAAGGGGGGGGTCCATTTTTTGGTCATATTTTCTACTTTCTCCGATGTCGCTCATTTTTACATATTTCATAGTCCAAACTATATATATATATATATATATATATATATATATATATATATATATATATATATATATATGTATGTATATATATATCTATATATATATATATATTTTAACGAGTTTTTGAAATTAAAGACGTAAGTCTTACGGTTGTTGAGTAATTTGACCTTAAATTTGAGATTTTATGTGTTAAACATAGGAAATGTGAAAAGTTGTCAGTTTTTCACGTGCGCCAGAGAAATCTCGCGAATGGCAAATAGGATCCGCCCAAACTTTATATCATATTTTGCCATGTTTCCGAACTGTGATTTGTAGGAATCAGAATTTTGATTTAGGTCTTTAAAAATTTTAATGAATTTTTGAAATATTAAAATTTGGCACCAAATTTAACAGATATCAAATTTTAATACTTCAAAAATTCATTAAAAAATTTTAAAGGCCTAAATCAAAATTCTGATTCCTACAAATCACAGTTCGGAAACATGGCAAAAATATGATATAAAGTTTGGGCGGATCCTATTTGCCATTCGCGAGATTTCTCTGGCGCACGTGAAAAAGTGACAACTTTTCACATTTCCTATGTTAAACACACAAAATCCCAACGTTGAGGTCAAATTACTCAACAACCGTAAGACTTACGACTTTAATTTCAAAAACTCGTTAAACTATACAGTTTGGACTATGAAGTATGTAAAAATGAGCGACATCGGAGAAAGTCGAAAAAATGATCAAAAAATGGACCCCCCCCCCCCCTTAAATAGGCAAAAGTCGACTAAAAATCTCCGGCTAAGCGGGAAAATTTTTGAAAATTTAGCCTTCTGAGCAATTTTTATAAAAAAATTTGATACCAAAAGGGGCATCCTCTTTTCTTGGGGGGGCATTTTGGGGGGATGATAAGCGGACCATGTTGACACCTTGTGGTCATAAAGTTTAAGATATCCATGAAAGAATCCAATGGGATGGGAATAAACCTTACATTTATACAAAAGTTTCCCAATAAATATTTGTTAATTTAAATTCTGAAAACTGGAAAATTTAGCTTTATCGCGGATATATAAGTCAAAATTACCTACATAACTTCAAAATCCATATTTCACCCTTTATACACATTTTAATACAGAGATGGACCCAAATTAAGTATCAACCCAAAACGAGTTGGGGAGGGGGAAATAGTTAGAGATCCTAATGGAGGTGGGAGAAAAATTGTAGAGTTCGGTGAACCCAAAACCAGGAAGCCCCCAATCCCTAAAGAAAAAGTAGAAAAAAGTTTACAAGAACCGAAAAGTTAGAAGCCTCAGACCTATATACGAAGTGCGAATGGGAACTCCAAAATTAGGCATGCTAATAAGCTATATATCCTATTAAGGTTATAGCCATGTTAGCACAACAAGCTTAAACCTCAAAAATGTGACATTTTTGTGTATATAATTCTATGTTTGCTAATTCCCTTCCCCCATACTCCCCACTGCTGTGGGAGGGGGCGCACCCCACTTTCAAAACTTCATTTCAACTAAAGCTACCTTGTAAACTATGAAAATATATATTTGACTTCCCCTTAGACAAAGACAATGTCTCCAACCAGGCTGCCCTGCAAATGCTGCGTCCGCAAACTTTCGACAATATATACGTATAAATACGTATAAACTAGAACTTAGCAATAATTATAAATTTAATTCTTGTCCACCGGCTACAATAAATCAAATTAGGAAAAGAAATATGACTACGTAGGTACGCACATATTATGCCAAGTATGTATGCATACACATACACATTAAATATATATTATATATTTCATTTAATTTCTTTACGCGCACATATATATACCCGCTATTTATATAGATGACCATTCGATTCGGCATATACTTTCAACATTGAAGGTAAAGATGCCGACTGACTTTGTGATTAAAATACTAAGAGCAAGGGTCTTTTCGAGAAAGAGTAAAGTAGAGTTAAAATTAACTGGGGTTATTCTGGTGGGGCCCCCATAAACGACCTTTCCCCCCCCCCTAAATTCGGAGTCTTTTCCAGATTGCCCACCCCACCACTCAAAATTCATAAAACTTGACCAGCTGAGCTGAAATTTGGTATGGGTTTTCGACCACGCTGAGCTCAAATATCAAATAAATTTGTCGGTTTCGCGAAATTAGATTTTTGGTTGGCAAGGGGGGAGGACCAAGGTAAACCGACAAAACTGGAAAGTTGCATATAGGCGTTTTCATGGATCGCAGAAGTCCGTTTTTCGATTCAGCTTTTTGTTAGCTTGATATAACCTAAAGTTGTAAGCTAAGTTATAAGCTTATGCTGAGCTAACAAAATGCTGGTTTCAAAAACGGACTTCAGATTCATGTTAAGCGACCCAGAAAACCCAACATGCAACTTTTCAGCAAAATCAGCGATAAATTTTTCGGTTTACCTTGGTCCTCCATCTTGCGATGCGAATCAAAAAATCGAATCTCGCGAAATAGATATATTTGCGATATTTGAACTCAGCGTATTCGAAAACATACCAAGTTTCAGATCAATTGGTCAAATTTTAAGAATTTTGAGTGGTGGGGAGGGCTTATATGGAAAAGACCACCCAAAATCCGCCCACCCCCACCTCAACACCTCAATCGCCTCCCCATGAAAACCAGAGGGTGCCCCTTTTGGTACAAGATTTTGCCCTGAAAAATTGGCTCAGAAATCCAAATTTTCAAAATTTTCCGGCTTCGGCTAATTTGAGTTTTAGGTGAATAAACTCCACTTATGCAGGACTTTCTCACGTTTAACTCTATCATGATAAGAATCAAATTGAATTTGCGTCTGGATAATACCCGACCTCGGCCACAGTCCATTGCACACAAATTTTACTTAGAGTGAGTGAAATCCGGCGCACTAGCCATGCGCAACCACATGTAAACTTATATTCAGTACAGCAGTCACGTATTAGTATATATTTTTGTAGAAGTGTAAAGAAGATTAAAACTGGTTATGTTAAAGTTATAAGCTCCGAAGGAGCACCCTGTAGCAATTTGATAGATCAAACAAGTTAGTAGGATAGATAGCTAGTAGAATAGATAATAAATCCTAAGGTTACAATTCAAAACCAAACAAGCGGACGAAATAATAAAGAACAAACGATAGATAACATTTTTCACTAAGTGCAGCTTAGCTTTGACGTGTCCCCACCTATATAGACAGATAAGTTGGCTTTAAGAATTGCGGCAAATAAATTGGCACATAAAACTGAGAATCAAAAGTTGATAAATAAAACAACCCGACGTAAACGCAATTATCAAGGCCTGTACGTCTGTTACTGTAAAATTCCGGTTTCTTCTCCACTCCAGCAAAGCCCGAATTCTAAGCCGGAATCAGTAACGCGAGAAAAAAACACACGAAAAGAGAAAAACAGGAAAAGGAAGGAAAAGGAGTGCCTATATGTAAATATTAGCCAAATTCTTTGGTTCATCAAAGTTTTAGCCAATTTACCCCGCATGATCCCAAAACAGTACAAACAGTAGGACAACCCGGACTTCAAGAAGGCCAGCCATGGTTAAGCCTGTGGATCGGAAGAATTCCGAGATACCGGCGAGCCGGTCCAAGATCAAAGAAGTATAGGAATTTCATGTCGCGAAATCAAAAAACCGAAACTTATACTATGTCTGTGGCCGGGGTGCATCCATCAGGGAAGGGTGGGAAAGAGGTCCTGGACTGCCCACCCTCTTTTCGAAGCCAAAAAAATTTTTTAGCTATTTTAGTGCAAATTTGGCGATTGAAAGGCCTTCTATTCAAGATATGGATACGTGTTTGCCGTTAATTTATTCTAATTTTGTAAATTGACTTTTGACCAAGATTTTGGAATTTGGAAAGTCAAAAATAGGACAAATGTTTCAAATCGTTAGTATATATTTCATTGATTTAGTTGACTGCAAAAAATTTCTTAAAAACACCGATTTCAAGCGTTCTGGAAAAACCAAAATCAGCTCCCAGATTTCCACCTTTTTTCTTGGGTGATATTTCAGTGCAGAAGCAGATTAATAGTAGCCAGCCTATAAGTTCACAACACATCAATTTCAATTATAAAGAGGTCTCCCGTCGATGCGTTCGGCCATAAAAATTAACTAAAATAGCTTCAACTTGTAGGGACAGAGGCCATAGCAATAGGCCCATATCTAAAGGTAATAACCGTACCTGGCGGAGAGAACTCTTGTCTGCAGAGACTTCTAGGGTGGTGGTTCTTATCCTCAAGTTCACAATACGACTACAGATCAGACACTCAAATGTTGACTACATCTCTGGTAGATGAGGCAGTTCCTCATAAGCCGTTCCGCCAAAATACGTACTCCTATTGCATACCCTCCCACCGAAGTGGTACAAATTTACCTACCAGTTAAGAATAGATAGCCGGGAAGGCTAGAAGACCCAAGCAGCTGCATTTTACTCAGTCTCATCAGCTGTCAACAGATACCCAATAACCAGGCAACAGTTCCTTGAACAGCAGCCACTTCTTTAAACGCTGCTATTGTGATACAGCGGTGTTCTGTGACTTCACAGAATGCTGAGTAATTATTAACGAAAGGAGTTAAACCCTGTTCCCACATCCTGCAATCTATTACAAGTATGTGTAAACACTTAGGTAGCTGATCAAACCAATAAAACGAAGGTAATACAAAAAATAACTCCCAAATTTCAAAATTTTTACTTGTAACAAAACAAAAATACTTGTAATATATACAGGTCAGCACAACAAGAGCAGTATATATACGTATGTACGGTGGAATATAGAAGCTGCTGACTTAAAAAACCAGAAGTATTCAGAAATACTATATAGCATAACAATACCAGCTTTAAAAATGTTCGCCCCAACACTAATCTCCGACCAAATTAATACACAAAACAAAAAGCTGGCAAAGTATATCCCGAGTAAGTAAATTTCAACACTAATTTTACCAGAAAATTAACACACTGCAAGAAGCACGAACTAAAACAAAATATCACCAAAAGTGATGGCTACGACATAAACTATTTTGACTAAAATCTGAGCAAAACAAAAGTTTCACAATTTTGAAGGAGAGCTTATTTTTAGGCCCAAATTACCTAATATGGGAAGACTGTTAGCTAATATTAATTATAGCTGTTTTTATTACACAGAGTAAACAACAAACTATCTCAAATTTGCTGAGATTATTACCAAGAGTACATAATAATATGATATATTATTATAATTATGTACTCTTGTTATTACTAATTAACTAGTTGTCAAGCTGGATAAAATAAACGTAAAACGACGCTACCAAGAATTTAAACGCCTGAAAATATTAAAAAAACTTTGTCCTGCAATATCAGTGCAAAGTTCATATACGACGCAGACAACACATATAATATGAAAGGCAGTCAAAGCAAACTGCAGCAAAAATGCAAATACTAAACCCAAATGGAGACTGTGATAAACAACAAATACGTAATCAGCATGGGCGCACCCAAGGAAAGGGGGGCTGGGAGTCCCGACCTCCCCCGCGGGAGTTTTGGGGTAGAAAGCAAAAATTGAGCTATTTTCAGTGCATAAAATAATCAAAAATTTGGAAAATGTTTCGCGCCTGCGGCGCTTTTCTAGCTAAATGGTTAAAACTTTTTCGTTTTCGGCGATTTTCAGTCTCAATTTTTTTTAAATTTTTCGAGAAAGCAGCGCTTTTCTGGCTCAATTTCTTTAAATTTTTCGTATTTCATACGCATTCATTTCGTATACGTATATACGTATTTCAAATCTTTTAGAGGTTTCCATTACAGATTATTATATTCATAATTTCAAATATTCCTCAACTTCAGGGGGTTCTGCCCAGCAGACCCTCTGCGTGGACTAACGACTACTTTGTCACGTGCAGCAGCACAGAAAGTTTTCTTGAAAATTGTTGCCGCCGCCACCCCCCCCCCCAGGTAAAACGCCCGTCTGGCACAAACGAAACCTTTTTAGGCTCGCCCCCCCCCCTTTTAAAATCTAGGGAGCGCCCCTGGTAATCAACTAAAACTACCAACAAAACGTCAGATAGAGAGAAAGCAAAAGCAGCAATCCAAAACAAAGCACACCTACACACAATACTTTTTGCATATTAATACTACGAATTAACGTATGAAGGACGTAACTTACGAAACAAATGAATTTCTAAAATAAAGCAGCACCCTCAAAATCTTAAAGTGCCAGCAAAAAAAAAAAGAAACTGCCTAATGCTGCCTAATGGTGTCATATCTAAAAACCGAAAGCTGCGAGAAAAATGCTACTAAATACAAAACAAACAGTTTTCATCAAAGATACCAATTCTAGGTAAATAAAAACACTAGTACTGAAAAAGAAACTAAGTCAAAAATGCGATACTATCAAACAGAAATCCAGAGACTCAACCAAAAAGTTTAGTTCAACTTTCTATTACAGCAAAGCAGAGCAAGTTTACACGTAAGAAAGATAGCAGTGTTTTGGGTTACTCACTATGCAAGTCTTACATAGATAATAAAACTTGAGCAAACTTACACGAAAACTGCAACTTTCATTAGAATTAGAAGTTACAAGTGACAGCTCGCCTAAGCCGCTTATGCTATGTTAAAGGGCCCGAAAAATTATATACACATACAGTCTACTTTCCCAGCACTACAGACATGTCAGAATATAAAAATTACCATATAAAGATCACTCAGGAAAACAATATAAAATTTTGCCAGTATAAAATTACATAATAAAATTAGACAAGGAAAGGAGACAAACCTTTTTCACAGCTATTTTTCTCAAACACTTTCAGAAAAACACCACAAAAATGAGCGAGAGCTAAACACTAAAAAACTACCAAACTCGTCAAATTTCTGGACTTCCAATTTCACATTTCTAGTTCCACTTTGGGGCCCGCGTCCCTCCTAAACTATAGACAGTCTCAACCACATCTCCACTACAAAATTAATAACAAATTAATATGATTACGTACTATTTAATTTAACTGTGTCGGCAAGAAATCAAAAAACAGTAACAGGGGATCAGTACAGAGCAAAACAAAAGGAAAGAATTGAAGGCCAAGTTTTTCCTGAGAAAGGACGAGATACCGTCGCGGCAATGATATCAGCGCCTAAAATTTGGTTCTGGGATAACACACATAAAGTATATAAATAAGCTAATTTCTGAAATTTCATTGTTAAGTTTAAAATACGTAGTCAATGAACAAACCATCTCCCAGGCGCTGATAACACTGCTGAAAAACTGAACTTTTGGCTTAGCCAAACATCAACCTTAGTAATCAATGAAATGCCAGACTATACACTGTTAAAATGATTAAGTTTAAAATGTCCAAAACAGACTTTCTGACATACACATAAGTTATTATAGTTTTCATTCCTAACAATGTACGTATCTCATGTAAGCATACAAAAAGTCGGATCACTTGAGCTGCATCCCTCCTTAAGGGGGGGGGTCCATTTTTGGATCATTTTTTCGACTTTCTCCGATCTCGCTGATTTTCACATATTTTATTATCTAATGGTATATTTTAACGAGTTTTTAAAATTAATGTCGTAACTCATACGGTTGTCGAGTAATTTCACCTCAAAGTTGAGATTTCATGTGTTAAACATAGGAATTTGTAAAACTTGTCATTTTTCGCATGCGCCAAAAAAATATCCCGACAAGCGTTGATGAATCTGGACAAATTATACATTAAAATAACGCTAAAATGTTGTTGCTGGCTAAAGCATACTAGAGCCACAACCTTTTCTAATTTCTTGAATAATTTTTCAAACAATTTAATATTTTGATTTTCTGCAGTACTCTTGCCTTGACCATACTATCTAAGCTACCAAAGCAGGTGGGGATACAGTCCAATTGATCCAAAAATCGTCCAAAATACATAGAAAAGTCATACTTACTCTCAAAACACCAAATCAAAAATGTCTCATTACATGAAGCATGAATATTAATGTCCACAGAACGTATATAAAAGAACAAGGCATGTCGTTAAGTTATGTAAACATATAACAGACTTATATAGTCAATACAGTCAACAAAAACAGTAACTACAAGCAGGGGCGCACTTAGGGGGAGGGGGGCGGGGGCCCCCCCCCCGAAACCAGACGTAAAGGAAAAATTTTAGTGTCCGCGCGTAGCGCGGACAACATTCCAAAAATCGAAATTGTTCATTTTTGCTTAATTTACCCTTATTTCAGCGTTTTAAACCTTTCAATAGCAACTTTTTTTAACCTAAAATTACAAATTATGAAAATTCTTCTCGCCTGCGGCGCTTTTCTGGCACAATTTCGTTCAGTTTGTCGCACCTGCGGCGCTTTTATGGCTTAATTTCTTTAAATTTGTTGCGTTCCAAACGCATTTCATTTCGCATATATACGTACACAGTGTATATATTTCAAATCTTTTAATAAAGGTTGCCATTATAGATTGTTCATAATTTCAAAATATTCTCAACTTTTATTTATATAAATCTTTTTAAAGTTTTCCATTGCGGATTTTTTCATAATTTTAAAATTTTCTCAACTTCTGGGGGGCTCCGCCCCCAGACCCTCCACGTATGGACGGGAATTTCGAAATCTTTTCCATCTGGCGAAAGCAAACAATTTTTGATGCTCGATTCCATCTTCAAAATCCTGGGTAAGCCCCTGTTCGGCGCGAAATTTATTCTATTTTTGTTTAATTTATATTCGCTTATTTTTGAATTTTAAACCTTTGTTTTCAAAAACTTTGCCCCCAGACCCCCCAAATTTTTTTGAGGTCCGCCCCCCCTGAAAAAATTTCCTATGTGCGCCACTGACTACAAGGTGAACTCCAAGCTGACGTCACAAACTTATATAGCAGTTTCACAACACAGATAGAAACAACAATGGAAAACATATAAAAACAATAATAAAATAAAAATAAAAAACAGCAAAACAGTAGAAGACAGCCAGCGTTCATTCTTGTTTCCAATAACTTGTCCAAAACCGGTCAAACCAGACTGAAAAATCTTTCACATCCAACGAAAACAGGAGTTTTCTGACCTCAGAGGTAGGATAACATTAAATTATTGGTGCATGGAAATCTGAAACAAAACAAAGAAGTTATATGTATCAAACTGTAAACGTTGCTTCCCCATAAAACAGACAGAAATAGCTTTGCTATATCTATGATAAGATGTGACCAACCAAAAGGTAAACCCAATTTCTGGAGGCAGGAGCACACAGTAGGAGAAACGAGAACGGACCAATTGAACTTTATCCCCCTACAAAAAGCAAAACTTTAAGCTTAAAGGACTACCAAAATCACCGCTTTTTGCTATTTTGGTAGTCTTTTAAGCTTATATTTTTAGAGCAGCACGCAACAGCAAGCTGCTTTTGACCAAGTAGAGCACATCTTGAGCATTCTAACGACGTATATATAAATCATGATATAAGGTTCGGTTGATCTCTTGCCATAAGTCATTGAAGTTGACCAACTTTTATGGAGGGGGATAAAGTTCAATTGATCTACGGGAACATTACACAGAATATCGATCGACGTTGTTCAAACCAACCAAAATCGTCAATTTAAAATATATACAAATTCTTGTTGCACTCAACAACAATATTCAGACTTCGAAGACGGTCACTGAGCCATGTTTTTTGCGTCAGGGGCTGTGTCATGAAGCAAACGTTTTGGGCATGTCGACGAAAATAAAATTTGTCCTGAAGCAAGCCTTACGCAGCTAGATCTCAGCTCAAAACAGAAGAAACCTTTGTGCAAATGTTACCGGAAAAATGGGTTTCAAACGTCATTTATTTCTAGAATTTTTCCACTGAGGGACCCCGCCTATTTGCATTTTTACTCACACTGCTGATTGCTACGACAAGTTCATATTAGTTAATTTGCTTAGAATAAAAGTTCCTGTCTTTAGTCTTGCAGATTGTGGCAATTGAAAAAATTAATCTGTAATTTATCCAAAAAATGACTGTACCTATATATATATACCTCATACATTAATAGCGAAAGTGCTTAAATTACGTAATCCCTGAGGGAGTCTAGTCTCAATTTGAAAAAAATTCTTCAAATTCTGAGGTGCTCTGCCCTCAGAGGCCAGAGTAGTTTTACGGGGTTGTTCCAGGGGGGGGGGGGAGGGCGCGGGCCATAGGAGAGAGACATTTTCGGGGGAGAAGATTTTTTGCAAAAACTATCCAAAACCTGATATTTTTGGCGTATTTTGCACGTAGAAATGCAAAAAGTTCTCAAAAATGCCAGGATTTATGCTAACAATAGCCATTTTTTAAGAAAAAACCACAAGCGAAGCAGGAAAATATTTTAAAATTTGCCATTCTTGGCAAAACCTTGGGCCCCAAAAAATCCTGAGGGGGGAAGCAAAAATCCGGGAGGGGCGATTTCGTGTGGGAGGCATTTTCGGGGGGGCACCTCCCCCCTGTACAAAAATACCCTGCACCCCCGCGTTGGTTTTAATGATTCTGTACATCGTCATGAGTTTAATATACATATGAGCCGCTAGAACGGTTTGTTTTTATCGAAATGCATAAAAACCTTAAGTCCTGAAGTATTAATTAATTTATGCTGAAATACCGTTATAGTGTTTATTAATTAGTGCTGAAATAGTGTTTATTAAAAAATAAAATCTATGTTTATTAATAGGGGAAAGCAAATTTAGTTTTTGACGAAGCTACCGCAATTTCTGACAAGCTTTTTCATGAAGCAATCTATGTGCCCTATAGCTGGGTTTTCTCTAGGCGAAAAAGTGGGGGGGGGGAAAGGGAAAGTAGGGGGGGGAGACCAAAAGTGGGGGGATCCAAAGCGACCTAAAAATGCCAAAAATGCAGTAAAATTGCCTATTTTCTACATATACCGCTATAGCTATGCTTAAAAGTGCTCAAAAATCAAGTTAGAGTAACAAAATAGACCATTTTTGACCAAAAAATTCCGGCGAAGCCGGAAAATTTTTGAAAATTATGTCCAAAAATCCTTAAAATTTGGCATTTTCTGGGCACCCTATAGTGAGTGGGGGAAAGACCAAAAAAGTGGGGGGGACCGAGTTGGGGGGACCCGAAAAGTGGGGGGGGGCGCCCCCCGCCCCCCCCCCAAACAAAAGAAAACCCAGTATAGAAACCAATATAAACGAACGCTAAACAATCGCTACAAGAGCAAAAAAGGACTCACCTCAATAACAAAGCAGAGTAGTAACGGCAGTGTACATGACGACGGTAAATGGCTGGAGTTTAAATACATACGTAGTTCCAAAGAACAGATGATATGTAATGTCCGTAAAAATCATTGCAGCAACCGCTTAAACAGTGAACATAAATGCCACAGAATAAAAAAAGTCCAGTCTTTAGCCTAAAAACAAGCAGCACCAGCAGGCAAGCCCCCTAATTTTCAGTAGGGGGCTCAGGGGGCTGGCCGGTGGCGGTGACTTCATCAACCGGCTCCATTTTCACTCTGTTCAGTTCTTCCTCGCTCGGCGCAGCGGCAGCAATGGCACTGTAGTCTTCCTCCTCATCTTCAGAAATCTCAATCGTCTCAATAACCGGTCCACCGGCCGGCCCGGCCGAGCGGGCCGGACCGTCCTTCGAACAGGCCGGCTGGCCGGCAGCGCCCGGTTGCTGCTGACCGCGCCCGCCCATAATCTCATGGAGGGCAAAGCGTTTATGCTGCCAGGCTGCTCGATCTTCATCCTGTTCGTCCTGGATATCCTCCAGCATCAGCTTTTCCAGATCAGCTTCATCGATCAGTTCAATTTCGATGTCCGGCAGGCCCGCGATGGCGTCCAGGGCGGAGGATCGTCCTCCAGTAGGATTACCGCCAGCAGAAGACGAAGCGGAATTTTCCATTTCCATCTTCTGTGGCAGATCATCACACTCACGGATCGGCAGGAGACTAGATGTCGTGGCGGTGGTGGCGGACTTTGGTGGCAGCGGATTGGCGGATCGATCTTCCTCCAGTTTCAGCTCAGCTGCGGATGCCGTAATACTGGCGGCAGTGCAGTCGGCAGTTGGCAATACTGCCGTTGAGCTGGGAGCAGAGGAAGCGGCGCTTCCCTGCACCTGTGACTGCAGTTCGGATTTCACTTCGTCTAAAAGAAAAAAAGTAAATGTGAACGATAATGTTAAACATTGTAAACATGCAAGCAGAATGTTAATGTACCTATATTAAATGTAAAAAATTAGGAACTATGGATATGACTACGATTATTAATTAACTGCTGGCTTACTTGTAGGCAAAAATTTATTGGGGGGTATGGAGGGGGGAGGGGGACTCGAAGAATCCTTCGCCATCGATGGGAGTTACTCAAAAATGGGGGGAATAATATGTTTTTGAAAAAATTACGAATAATTTGTAAAAACTGTTGAAAATCGTCAAAAGTAACTAATTTTTGGTGTACTTTAGGATAAAAAAGCGAGAATTTCATTAAAACGTATTTATTACGGCGAAGCCGGAAAGGTTTTCAAAATTCAGGATAAAAATGCTAAAATTTGCTAATTTTTTGCATATGATGGGAGGTCAAAATTTATGGGGAGAGGGACTCCTCGAATGTGTGGGGGAAACCTTCCGAGTGGAGGGGGGCGTAGTAGAAGTAAGCCGGAACTGTAGGTTTGTTTGCAAAGGTGTCAATGTAAAGCTAACAACATAAAGTTGAATAGCAACAAAAAATTGACAATTCATAGTCTAATCTACTACATATAAAAGAGCAAAGATTTAGTAAATTGAACTACTGACTGGCAGTGGGCTGCTGCTCGTCCCCAGACGACAGCAAATCAATCAGTTCCGGTTCAATTTCTCCCTGTTCCAGTGGCTCCGAGGGCTGAGCAGGCGGACGACGGATACGGACCTTCTTGTACTCTCCTCCAGCAGTGGAAGCAGTAGTATCACTGAGATTGCAACGAACCTAAAATCAGTATAGTGATGCAACTACATAGCCAATTAAATTTAGAAATTTTATACGTAATAAATCGCCAACAGCAAAAAATCTCGTATGCAAACCTGTTCTAGTGACGTAAACAGAGGAAGGGGGGGGGGGGGGTGGGGCAAAGACTAACAAGTAGGCCCCAAAAGGGGCAGTATTCCTTTGTAGACCTGTTTTTATTCAATTGCAAAATTGCCTTTGTCGAAGGCTCTTTAAGCGTTAGAAGCTGCAGGTTCGGTTTACAATTCCACTTGACTTAACTAATCTCAGCTTAATTCTTTTAGTATCGAAATACTGTTATCTTTTGAAATATCTCACTAAATGTTTTGCTGTCTTATCAGACCAGACTTTCCTCAGCAAAGCACAATACAATCAGTTAATATCTTTAGGTTCAACAGTACAGCTGACAAACTTACATTCGTTCTTCCAATAAAAAGAAAACAATTTTTCTGCACAAGATTTCTATTACTTTCATTCCGCTGCTTAATTTTTCCCCAATTCTCAATGAAGTCTATGGTCATCAGGGAGTGCAGGCCTATGCTTGCCATGCCATGATTGGCCTGAACTTGTGATGTCCAGCGCAAGCTAGTACCTTAATTCATTGCCTAATGCACCATGTGTAGCTCCCAAGCTACACTAGTGCTCAAAAATCTGCAATCGTTTAGATTGCTGACAGCCGAAGACTGCGCGAAGGCTATCAGTTCCGCCGCTTAAATAGGCTCCAAAACCTAATTTGCATAATCCGAATGCAAAAAATCTGACCTAAGCTAGCCCTATGTTGAAGATAGGGCTTCTGAATGGAGAAATGACTCACCATGCACTAAACATATGAATTTCCTTTTTATACATTCCTGCTCCAGCAGGAATAAAAACCCAGTCAAAAGGCTTAATTTGTTGCAACTGACACTGAATATGTTTGACAGAAAGAGAGAGAGAGAGAGAGAGAGAGAGAGAGAGAGAGAGAGAGAGAGAGAGAGCGCGTGAAGACATGCTATTTAGATGATACGGTTTACAATCTGCTAGTGCCTAAACAAACACTTAGAACTAACAGGAATTGGGCAGATTCTATAAGACGGCAAAAGCAGCCACGTTAGAGCACTCGCTTCGGATCAAATGAGACTCTGAATACGACGTTCTCAAGTGTTACATATTTAGCGCACCATTTCAGTTTAATCCATATAAAATTTTTAACCCAACCAATCCCAACCAATGCTACTCTGCTGCTAAAGCAACAGCTTACCAGATTTTTGGCCAACTGGCTGGTCACGGAGCCTTCACGCGAGGACGACTTGGAATGACGCTCTTTGTGCTTTTGACGCCGACGGGCGGCCGCTGCTGCTCGTTCGCTATCATTATCGCTCTGGCTCTCTTCGCTTTCTAAAAAGAACCAGAAAACCGCAAAAACCACTTGTTACAAGACAATTTTAACTACGTAAATAAGCTTACACCCAGAATGCTGCAGTTACAAGCACATCACTAAATAGAAATTCGAAAAATCCACTGTAACACCGAGATGGGTTTATTTTATTTATCTGCTTAATAGTTTTTATGCGAAAAAACAATGTAAATGTAAAATGCAAAAACTTGCTCAAAAATAAGTTTGCAAGTTAATAAAAATTAGTTAAAAATTGATATCTAAATTTGATCATAAAAACAGAATTTTTGACACTTTTGAACGCCGGTCCAAAAAAGGTAGAGAAGGGCTCTTGAAAACAAGAAGATGAACGCAAAAAGTAGCACTCAAATTAAAAATGTCAAATGATTGTGTACGTGACTGGCAGGAAAAGTCAAAACCACTCCTATACTTTCACACAAAGCCCCTGGAATAGAGCTTACCAGAACTATAGGACCGATGTCTGCGTCGGTGTCGACGCTGCTGACCGCCACTCTCCTCACTAGTCTCCAGTCGCCGTCCACTATCCCAGTCAGCGTCACGTCGACGCCGGCGCTCGCCTGCACCTCCGTTCAAGTCTGAACTATCGCCGGAGGCGCTCAGCTTGCGATGACGTCGACGTGAGCCGCTGCCGCTACCGCCACGATCTTCCCGTTGGTGAAGGTGATGTGCCATCAGCAGATCCTCATAGCTGGTCTCACGACTGCTGACCCCGGTGCTACTGGGCGCTCCGGCGGCGTCGTAGCTGGCGCTGCGCGGCTGCGCTGAGGTGCCGCCAGAGCGCGGCTGACGCTGACCGCGACCGTGGCCTCCGTTGTTGCCGCGGAACAGGTTGTCTTGAGAATGATACGCTGAAAAATTAGAAAAACAAAAACTAGAAGGACGAAAAATTATATATACACAAAGAAATACAAACACATTGTATATGCATATACACATGTTCTAAAATAGGAAGGCGAAGCTTTCACTAGACGCTGTTACCTAATTTCAGTCCTTGGGCCACTAAATTTTATGATGTTTTTGATAAAAACAACGTTTCAGTCGATGCTTGAAAAAAGCGCCATTGTAGCTGATTTTTTTTGAAACTCCACCAAAATGCCTTCCTTCGAGACCCAAGGACGAAACCAAATTTCGAAGATAACAAAAATGACACATTTTGGGAAAACACCACCAAAATGTCATTTTCCGAGGGCCTGCCTCGTGAAGGAAAGTCTCTGAAATAAACGAGATTATACTAAGCTAGCACAACTGACGTAGCACAGCACCGTTTCCCCACCAATAACTTCAAATAATATCAACTTACAGCTTAGTCTTGGAGCCGTCAAGTGCTGTGCGTCCTCGCGTCGACACTCGTTCAAGTATCGACGCTGCTGACGAAGCCAACGAGATTTCGCCTCACGATATTCGTCATCTTCCACAACATTGGCACTCAAAGGAGCTGGTTCCCACGGTTTCTACAATAAAAATATAAAATCCAAAACTCAAAATTCAAAACTATACACATGTCAGCGTGCATTCTAGAGAGGAAAGCGGCCCCACCCCGAAACCAGCTCCTGTTTCCTCCTTCTCGAAATCTCTTCCCAAAACTAGGCCAACATTCAAAAATTGCTAAACCAGAGATTTTTCCTAAGAACGCCTATTTTTAGCCTTAGTCCAAACATTTGGTATTTTTCAAAGACCTCCCCATCCCTCAGGACCAGGATGTCCACCGAAAAAATCCCAAAAAATGACCTGCATGTAGTTACAGAAGTTCTCATAATTTATAAGCAGTAAAGCAGTAACCCTTTGAACTAAACTGGAAAACATTGCAAGGAATAGGCATGGACGAAATTGTCTAAAAATTGTTCCCATTCTAAAACCGTTTCACTTTCACACAGTGTAGTGCTGAGCTTTGCACCAGCTTTGTGCACGCGAAGCGCCAACTGGATAGTTCGACGCGCGCCAATTAAAACATTGGACCTAGCGTTTTCCATATAAGTAAGTTAGACAATGCATCCAATTATATCGCTCGTGGCTCTATCTACAGCCTGTCTTATCAACGCATTCTGACAGAAATCACCAGTCCCACAATAGTATTACTAAACCAGAAACAGAACCTCAAAGACAGTCAGCCACATACGTACCGGATTAGCAGTGACCGCCGGCAAATTGGGATCCTGATTGAAGCCTAGGGGCAACAGTCCGCCACAGGTTGTTGGAAGATTTGGTCTACAGATGCCCTGAACGGAAACACAGCGCCAACCAGGCCAGTCCGGCTGGGGCTCTGCAATGAACTTCACTAAATCCCCGGCCTGAAACAAAAGAAACAACAACAAAAAACATGAAAAATTGTACCTCAGAAACAATACACAAATTAGGATGGGCAGATTTTACGAGTTTCTAATTTTTTCGAAATATACACCCAGCTTACGTAACTACAAAAGTAAAGAATCCACGCAGTCAATAAAAATCTGCATATTTGTCTCATCAAAAAATCAATATCAAACGTCATCATACAACGTCCCTCACCACTGCTAAACAATACGAGCATATCTGAATGCGCCCCCTGTCCATTCAAAAACTATAACCACCTAAAAACTGGCACTCCTGGCTCTACGGCTGAGAATCCTGGGATGAGCACCGACCGACAGCCCATGTCCTGTGGCAGGATGGAGATATGTCCAGGGGTAAACCTTCCCCTTACCGTTACCTACCTCAAAAAACTTCTTTCAATAAAGTTTGCTTACCCGAAGCACTTGCTGGATATCATAGGAGGTTCTGGGATAGAGGGAATGTCGGTTGAAAAAGATAATCTGTCTATCCTTCTGCGCTGTCAGAAATCCATGCTTGCGACTGAGAACCTCAACAATGGCATAGCCCTGTTTTCGTACACGGTTCAGATTGGCCTCAATCAATTGGACAGAATTTGGTAGAGCCTAAAATCAAGGCCAAATCACAACTTGTATAGCTGTAAAAATATAGAAAGCCTCTGGGCTGGCTGATTATTTACACGGGGGAGGAGGGGTGCACCCCCCTTTCCCAAGAAATTGATTTTCCAGGAATACATGAATTGCCCCAAAAACTATGGTTTTGAGGACAAACTTTAAAACTGTTTAATTGGCTTAACAGAATTTTTTAGCATATGCTTAAGCTTAAAATAGCAAAATAGTTTTATTTAAGCATTTTTAGAAAAAGGTTTCCACACGCCTTCCTCCAGAAACTGGTTCCCTCCTTTCCCCAAACCTGGAAACCAGCGCACTTTCCCCCTCTATAAATTTTGTCCTAGGAAAAAGCCAGTCAAAGTTCGGCATATCTACACATTTTTGATGGACGCCCAAACATATAGAAAAATTAAAGTCTTCCAGGCCAAATTTTCAAACATTTTTGTAAGTTTGTACCTTGGCCATGCCTACCCATTTTTAGAAAGCCCCCCTTTTTACCCTTTTTGGAATACTTAGGAGAGGGGCCCCCCCACTTTCAAGACCCAAAAAAATGCCCACATCCGTATAGTCAGTCTGATTACATATTACAGAATAAAGAAGTAAACCGCTGATTAATCTGTAATTATAAGTTATTATCTATAGTTATACACAGTAGTACAGTATATACATGACTATTTACAGCTAGTTTTAAACCAAAAATTTAATATTCTATCAACAAAATACGTTCTGCAAAATTGTTTCCATACACAAATTGAAACAAGCATCTACGTACAGTCAAAACCATTATCGACAATGAAGAATTATACACAACAGGTGTTGCTGTATTAATGACCATGTCAGCAAAAGATGCAGAGAGACAAAATGCAATCAATATATAATTAGAATATAAGTGTTATCCCAGATGGTCAAAGCAAGCCCAGATGGTATACCCCAGTATTCTGTAATGATTAGCAAAAACAACACAATGTTCTAACGATAAAAATTGCAAATGTGTTCTTGCAAAAAATGCAGAATCAAACAAAAATATTTTTATACAGAGGAAGGCTTTCCCTTCACCGCATCAATATATATATATATATATATAAATAAACAAATTTCAAACAAAACTTTAAATACTGAAAGCATATATACGTACGTACGTAGATACACTTAAAAGAAGCTAATCACCTGCAGTTTGCACTCTTTAAAAACCAAAGCATACATAACATAAAAACTATAAAAAACTATAATAAACTAGTCACCTGAAGTTTGCACTTATTTCTTTCTGGCACCAGTTTAGCATCGAAAGACACAATGTCGCCTACGCGAAACAGGCTGGCCAGATCCGGATGCGGATTTTCAGCGGTCCGCCCGGGCACAGCCGTCGGCAGCAGAAAGATGGTCATATCCAGACTGCGGCAGTAGAGCCAGCCGAAGCGCGGCAGACACTTCACCACTGACGCCTCCCCGTCCACAATGAGCATTGCTCCAGTTCACAAGAGCGCAACGCAACTTCTAAATTATCCTATTTTGAAATCCCAAATCAGAGAGACTGAAACACAAAAAAGATCATCAAAATTAATCAGTCCAAAAACAAAACTTCTACTGAAGGTTGGTTTGAGTACGTTTTGATTATTATCGTATTTTTAACCTTGAGCATACGTACGTAGTTAGCAAACACTTGATCAAAGGCAGAAATTTGAGGAAGACGAAAAGTAATGAAAATTTAAGGAAAATAAAGTAAAATTTGGTAATTTTTGGATCGGAAATTATGGGGAGAGGGCTATTATAGGGGTCCTCGCATGGGGAAGTCACCGAATGCCTCCCTCAGTGGTCGATCAGCCGGGGGGATGGCAGTATGATACGCTCAGCAAATACTGTCATATCTAAGCTAAATCTAAGCCAATCTAAGCTAAAAATTTCATCAAACTATACATTGGTTTACGGTTTTAAACCAAACAAATCCCTGTGAAGTCAGAAAATGTTTGCGAAATTTGAAGTTAAAAACTGTCAGCACTGGCAATCTTTGAGCACCACCTCAAAGAGAGCGGGGCGGGAGGAAGTCCAAAAACTGAGAGAGAGGTCGATTGAAGGAACCCGAAAAGTGGGAAGGGGTGCCCCCAATTTCCATCAAAAAACCCAGCCTATGCATACGTACTGCAATGAATATTCTATGATTCGCAATCGCTGCTGCTACCGAAAATAATTTTTTCAGAGTCAACAAACAGAAAAAATTTTGAGTAGCAGTTCTGAACATAAACTTTATATACTGAACAAAACTAATGAACATTATAAAGTGTATATAATATGTCTAACAAAATCTTCGATAACAGTTTGTAGTTATGTAAGTAGGTAACTTTGAGAAAAGAACATTTCACTGTAAGAATTTCAATGAACAAAATAAAAATATTTCACTGCCTGCCAAGCTTATCTGTAAAAGATCGTTTCCTGAGGTTAACTGCAATCAGATAAGACAGACACAAAAACTAAACCATTATTGTCAGTTTGACATAAAAACCCAACGAAGTAACATTACACCGTCATATTTTTAGGATTTACACAACCAATTACAAACTTTTACAAACTTTTTGTTACACAAAATTAACTTCTACCATCTTCAGGTGCAGGTGTCAGAAACAAGAAAATAAACTACAAAAGTAACGATAAACTACACATGAGAGATTGTAAACCGAAAAACGTGTTCTGAAAGCAAAACTATCACCATTTCGTGGTCCCTAAGGATTTGTCTTAACGTGAAAGGAGTGGTTCAAATGTAACGAATCAAAAATAACATGGTTTAAACAAAAGATCAATAAATAGCTCAAGTCGCTTGATGAGGTTACTGTTACTTAATGTCTGCACTGCTCGCCCACTATCTATCTACCCTGACTTGGATAAATTACCCACGAAAAATCAAAAATTTTGTTTTAAAAATTCAAATTAAAAATTTAGGTTAGTTTTGATAGCAGAAAATACCGGTGTTTTTCTTCGAAAATCATCATTTATCGAAAATTTTGCATTTGTTGCTGTATAAAGTCAGGCAAAACTTGGGGTATATATCCAAATAAAATTTGGTGTGCTAATAGGCAGGTATAAAGCCAAAGTGTGCGTAAAATTTCATGCCAATAGCCTTTGTTCTGCGTTGGCTACGACAGCATATGGCGGGCACCTATGGGCAAAAAATGTCAAATTTTCAACTTTTTCAAATATGGCCATATTTTTTATATCAGATTGAAGCCCTTGATGTCCTGAACATTTTATCTTCTTACACCGTGTCTCTAGAAAGCAGTATGGGAAAGTACCGCCGTTTCTTCTTCGTTACTGGGCTTGTCATTGTACTTTATGTAGTAATAAATACCTACAGGTAAAGGATTTAAATTAATGTATTTGTCATGTCATAGTGTTTTCTCGTCCTATGCGTATGCGACTTCGTTGCCCTCAACGAAGGATGTACATACTGTTGAAAAATTAAATTGTATATAAGGATTTGAACTGCAATATCTCCAAACTGGGTTGAGCCTGGACCCTAAAAATTTGACTTTTCTTGGAGACATATGAGGCTATATTATACTTGCAAATCAGCAAATCAGTTACTATAAAATTTGGTAACCGGCGACCACCGACCCTCCCCATCAGCAAGCCAGAAACACCACCACCGCGAGGAGGAGAGGTTAAGACTAACGGTTACATTAACAGTTACGTATTACAAAGAACAGCGTATTCAACAGTATATACAGATGTAAACAAACCTTGTAAAGTATCCTACTATTTATACACTGCCGCTAACCAACGTTGATAAAAGGGGGTTTCCCTATTCAACTACTAAATGAACTGTGCGTTTCAGCATAGAAATTCTTAAAATAAAATCTGTACTTCCACTACTTACTGATAAAACAAATTTAATACTCTCGGCAAACTTGTGCATCGAGTTCAAAAGTAATATTAAATATATACATATGTGCACTTTACACCCTTACGCATAATCAACGTTTGCGGATAACTACACTATTTTCATAAACTGTATTCTACGCCACAGTTGCAACAAGAAATAATTTCGAACTAACTTTTGAATGCTTTTCAAATTTAGGAATTTAAGAAGGATCAGCCAAAAATTGACCACATTTGATGTTATAAACGAATATATACTTAGTACGATAATTTAAGCCTAGCCAAGTATAAATTTTTCCTTACAGAGCTATACGAAGAGCAAAGTCAGACAAACGTTTGTGCAGGTTTTCACGTCGACGCATCAGATTGTAACATGCCGTTTTCACCGTTTAAAATCAGTTGTAACGAATTCATACTCACGAACGCATGCAGACGCTTACGTACGCGCGTCTGCTTGCGACAGGAACTATGAATGCACTTTAGGAGTATCACCTCGAATGGTGACTGCATCCGTGACAAGGTGACGGCCCTTTTCCACAGACTCCTGTTAAGCTTTGTGGTGTCCGAGCAACGAACCACAGAACGCAACAATTGGTATTGGAGTTCTTATCGCTACAGTAAACCTCTTGGACATCTCAACTCATTTATTTAGTAAACATGAGCGATTCCGGAAATGGCATCCAAGAGTAAAGCCAATATCCCGGCCGGCCAAGTCAGAAACAGCAGGCCGGCCGGTCGCCTGAACCAGGTAAATATATGATGTTATCATATCATTTATACATTGCAAAGAGGGTCCACGTCAAGATAATAAGTTACTTTTTGATGACTTTCGAACTTTGATCTACTTACCGTTTTTCTTATTTTCATGGGGGTTCTTAAAGTTTTGCAGACATTTTATCTATAACCTACATGTGGCTTCATTTTTGGCGGGGCTCTTTGGGATTCTCAACCTTTCGAAGAGATATGATCCGTTAATATCTAGTTTAAAATTTCAAATGGGGGTTCTTAAATATTTTCTGCACATTTGTTCCTCTACTATCTGGTTTTAAGCTTTTACTGGCAATTCTGAGGGCTCTGGAGTCTCGAAGTTCCGAAAATTG
Source organism: Trissonchulus latispiculum (assembly GCA_030248195.1). Taxonomy (NCBI): domain Eukaryota; kingdom Metazoa; phylum Nematoda; class Enoplea; order Enoplida; family Ironidae; genus Trissonchulus; species Trissonchulus latispiculum. The sequence goes on along the minus strand of JASAND010028198.1, from coordinate 17,040 downwards.
TGTGCGTTGCAGGGCAAACCTGGTACCGGCCGGCCTGTTCGACTCAATTTGCACCACTCGGAATGCCGGAACACTCGCCAGACCAGAAAGCCAGGTTTCGATACCCGGCCGGCCGAGCAAATCGACCGGGCAACAATATTACTGTGTATTTCGGAAGGGAAAATTTTAGCTAGAAAAAATATTCCGTTAATCGAGAAAACTGAATATTTTGAAAAGTTCTTTCAATTTTAAATACGATGCATATTAATGGATAAAGTAATCTGTTTTCAACACATTTCTTCATATATTATTCTAAACATCAGACGATGCAATTAAAGCAACCTATATTTCTAAGGTAGCACGAGATTCAACCAGCCGCACGTGATCGTGGACGACAGAACACGACAGTTTAAGGTGGTGAATCCTTTTGGGCACATATTATTGGTTGACGGTTCAAATAAAGATGAAATTTGATAAAACTTTCCAAAATAAGTTCTTTTAGCATTCTAACACCCTCCGCACAATCCTGCTTCAAAAATTCAACGTCTCCGTTCAGGGTGGTTTTTGTCAATTTTTGACAGTTAGGCAGTTGCTGTACAGCTAATATGATTATATTCATTCGAAAGATGCTGTTGAGCTCTACATTTTTACTGTTTGAAGTACCTTTCTAGCTTTTCGCTATCGAGAGATATAGTCGATTTGCCTATTTTGGCGTTGAAAACTTGTCATTTTTGCAGAAATCAACCCTCCATTTCTTTCTACCACGTACGCTGCTATCTTAGAAAATGCAGTTTTTGCAAAAACATGACCAAATTTTTTCCAGCGATTGTGGATCATTTACTATGCAAGCTAGATGGTTGCCACTTCCTGGACGTGTTTTACACTAAAATACCCAGGGACTCTTATTTAGTTGTCCCGATTGATAGTGGAATCGAATGATGTGGTCGATGCCTCACGAAAAATTTACTTTAGTCTGCAGAAAATCTGGAATATTAAATTACTTCGAAAATGCAATAAAATAATTTTCAAGAACTAAAGTTAGCTTCGTTGTATTCACTAGAAAGAGCAAATGTTAAGCTGCATTTTCATCTAACTCTAAGTAATGGTTGAGTAATAATGGTCAAAGTTCATCCATCTATCCACTCCAAAAGGAATCACCACCATAAGCAGTATGTGTACTCTGGGCTTATTCTAAGGGGGGGGGGGCGGACGCCCCATAAACTCCCTTCCCCTCCCCCGAAGTGGGTGCCCTTTTTGGTACCAAATTTTGCCCTGCCTGAAAAATCGCTCAGAAGGCCAAACTTTCAAACATTTTCCGGCTCGGCCGTAGATTTGTAGTCGATTTTTGCCTATGAAGCACTAAATCCGCTTATTTTTGGCGATTACTATAAAAATAACGCGATTTTTTATTCTCTTAAGAAAATTTTAAAAAAGAAAAAAGAGAAAAAAGAAAGACTCGCCCCCGACGACACCCCCCCCCCCAAGAAACATTACCTACAGTAAGCCCAGTGTACTGAATCAAAAATATTCCAAAACAGATTCTAAAACACATTAGTCCGCAACATTATCTAAGCACCACTTATATATTAAATTGAGAGCTCTCCTTAATCTGAAAAACGTAACAACGTTACATTACTCGATTCGATCTCATAATTCCTTTTAAAAATTTCTTTACCCGAATTTTGTCGTCTCAGTAAGCAGCGACTTCAACTTACTCTATAATAATGGTTTCGTAGAAAGTAACCCACCATTCAACTCAAAGCAGTTCCTCAGCATAAGATTGACGCGAATTATTTTACGAGAAAAGCATGGCAAAACAAAACGAATGAAGAGTCAACGAAAAGCCAAATATCTTTACTTTCAACAAAACCAAAACAAGAAAACGGATGTACACAAAACACAACACCTTATGAAAATTCAGAAATATCCAATTATAAACAAGTAGACAGTAACAGCACGGCAGGCAGGGTAGGATCCGGGGAACACCTAGGATTTTAAAAGGAGGGGGTCGAGCCGGACAAAATTTTGTTTCCGCCTAACGCGCTTTCAGTAGAGGAGGGAGGTGGCGGCAAAAAGTTTCAACAAAGAGTTCCGTGTTGTTCTAGCATAGGACACGAAATTTGGGAAGTCATTAGCTCACGCGGGAGGTCTAGGGTGCAAGTGAAGAAATTTTTGAAATTATGAAAAATCCGTAATTGAAATCATTAAGATATTAGTAAAAGTTGAGAAATCTTTGTGACATTACGGAGAAACTTATGATGGAAACCTTAGATTTGAATAAAAAGCTGCACAGGCGTACAAAATTAAATAATTCAAGCGCCACAGGCTCGAAATTTGTTAAAAACGAGATAAGTGGGGTATCCTATTTTGCTAGCCACCCAACTCTTCGAAAATTCGACCTAATGTTGGAAATCGGTAATTTTTCGATAACATTTTGGTGAGTCGAAGGAGGTCGGGCTTCCTAAGGTCCTAAATTCTGAGTTTATTTTACTGGGGCCCCCCCACTCGGCCCCACCCCACTTTTCTGGGCTTCCCCTCCCCACTCACCCTAAGGTGCCCAGAAATTGCCAAATTTTTAGAATTTTTGGTCAAAATTTTCAAAATTTTTCCGGCGTCACCGGAAATTTTTGATCACAAATCGCCTACTGATAAAACTTGATTTTTGAGCACTTTTAAGCATACTTATAGCAGTGTATGTAAAAAACAGGCAATTTATACAGCAGTTTTGGCATTTTTGGCCCATTTTATTCCCCCCCCACTTTTCGACCTCACCCCCCCCCACTGATTTTTGCCTAAAATAAACCCTGAATTTACGGAAGTGCTACAGCAGAGGCCAATGACCCCCGCTAAAGAAATCCCAGCAAAAACCCCAGAGACTAAGCACTGCGCAGCTGTCACAGTTGAATGAATGAAGCTGTTAGCATATACGCAAAAACTAATATTCTAAATTACGACAGCATTGTCAAAGCAAACTAGAAGTCATCCACAAGCATTAGCTAATTGTTGGGATATAAGTGAAGATGGAGAGAGTGAGGGGGGCTTCCTCCCTCTCTCTCCCGTGTACTAGCGAGGGTACCTGAGGTGGTATAAAATCGCAAAAAAGCGCAAAGGTTCCAAAAATTTAAGAAATGGAAATGTGATTTTTTGCCAACAGTCCCGTGGTCGAAGCAGGAAAATTTATGGAAGCTTAGAACCAAGGCCCAAAAAAATATGGCAATTTTTTAAGATTCAGTAAGTAGGACATGCCTAAAAAGCGGGAGTATCCCGCCCACTCTACCCCCCAGTCAGAAAAACCCCCAGACTTAAACAAAACTATGACGTAAGCTGTTTCAGTTTGGCTTGAATCGTTTTCCTAGTTTCATCCAATTCTTCCAGCGGTCCAACAAACTGTTCAGTGCCATCTGCATCACCTTTGTGACTAGTCGGTTCAGATTTGGAACTGCTGTCAGCTACAGCGGAGTGAAGTCGAAGATTCACGGACGGCCGAGGCAGATCATAGGGTAGAACGAGTCGCCGCCTAGGAGCTGATCGCACGGAAGGCAAAATCAACGGCTGAGCTTTAGAATTCGACTTAGAAGGGCGGCGGGTATCCAAAGTCCGACTTTTCTTGGCAGCAGAAACATTTAGTTGGTTCGCATTCGACCACGGATTTACCGCATCTACGCTTGGCTCCAGCGCCGTACGCTTACACCTGGTCGAGCGGACCAATTGACAAAATTGACCCAGACGATAGTAATTGGTCGATGTCGGCGGCGTTGACGAAGTCAAATCCGCAGTTTCAGGCACAGATGAAGCAGCACTGTCACCGATAAAATCGGTCAAATCAATTACAGCTGCCTGATCACTACTGTCGCTAACAGAGAGATCGATAGTTCGATCATCTCCAACAGCTGGCGAGGACAGAATCGCAGCATCAGGTGGATCGGGACACTGACGGGACCACATGGCCTGTTGAACAGGTGGTGGCAGGGAAGAAATGGGGTCCCCGGCGGGCACCACAAATTTCGGAGGGGCCGGAGGAGGGGGAGGTGGAGGAGGACTACTTAGAAGATTGAAAGGAGTAGTAGAGCTGGCAACAACAACCAATCCCGGAATGCCCATTCCAACCACGCCCTGCTCATAACCAAAACCCTCATATAGAGGCTGGATCGCGTACGGATTGGCAACTGGAGGTGGCAAAGCAACCATAGCCGCCGTTGAGGGGCCAGAGGGCGGGGGCGGAGGCAATGTCAGTCCCCCTATGGGAACAACAGTGGGACTCCAAGTAGGATAAGCACTAGCGGTAGAAGAGGTAGTAAGACTGAAGGACGGCTGGTGGTACTTTGGTCGCTTTACCTCAACAAGCAGTTGGTCACTGTCTGTATCGGTACCGGCTGAGTCATTATTGACAAAGGCACGGGCTCGCTTCGCTCTTATGTCCGGGACCTCTGCCCACTTTTTGACCGTGGCAACGAATCCTGGCCTTTTATTGCCAGGTGAAGGTTGGGCTGCCCTGGAAAAGGCCGTGTCAGAAGAAAATTGCCGCCTCCCAGGTTGTTCATTCTGACAAGCAGCAGCAGGTTCAGATGCAGGTGGTAATTTTCCTAAAAAAATCAACACAGGAAGTGTTAACAAGCTGTATATAGTATCTTACTAGGACAGACCCAAACGGAGGTACTGAATTCAGCAAGAGGCTTCTACAAGGGAAGAATATCAGTGTTTAGGGTGACCAAAACCTAACAAATCCCTAATTAGAGTAAAAATCGCAACAATGCCTCTCTCAGGTATCAAATTAAACCCCTACATTCTAACAATTTTCAACACGCAAACGTTAGACGTCCTATCCTTGTTCAAAATAAACAAACTGGCAGCATTCCGTTTAGCAGCTAAAGTAATCAGCTCTTTAAAGTGAAGTACGCCGGCTTAATTTTTGCTGCGCAGAAGGGGACTTGCCGCTCCCATTTCGAGGAGCCCCTCCCTTGAAAATCCCCGCCTCCCCCATAATCCCAAAAATTACTAAATCATTGTTACCTCAACACACGTTTTCCAAAATAATTCCGGTGTTGCTACTTTTTAAAGATTTTTCATTATTTAGGCTTTAGAACTAGCAAATTCAGCTATTTTTAGCCATTCTTTGCAGTGTTCACAAAATTCCAAAATTTTCAAAACAATTTTCGAATCGAAAAATATGCCTCCATAGTGAGTCTCCCGTGAAGTCCTGCTCCTCATGACAATATTGCCTAAAAATAAGTTATTGATTTATGTGCTGTTAAGGGGGGTCCATTTTTGGGCCATTTTTTTCGTTTATTGTCCACATGGTATATTTTAACGAGTTTTTAAAATTAAAGTCGTAGCTCTTACGGTTGCCGAGTAATTTCACCTCAAAGTTGAGATTTCATGCGTTAAACATAGGAAATTTAAAAAGTTATCATTTTTTCGCGTGCGCCAAAAAAATCTCCCGACAAACGTTGGTGAATCTGGACAAATTATACATTAAAATAACGCTAAAATGTTAAACTGCGGTACCCTGGAATTAGAATTTTAATTTAGGCCTTTAAAATTTTTTGATTAATTTCTGAAGGATTAAAGTTTAACACGATTTTAGCATCAAGTCAAATTTTAATCCTTCAAAAATTAATTAAAAAATTTTAAAGACATAAATTAAAATTCTAATTCCAGGGTACCGCAGTTTAACATTTTAGCGTTATTTTAATGTATAATTTGTGCAGATTCACCAACGCTTGTCGGGAGATTTTTTGGCGCACGCGAAAAAATGATAACTTTTTAAATTTCCTATGTTTAACGCATGAAATCTCAACTTTGAGGTGAAATTACTCGGCAACCGTAAGAGCTACGACTTTAATTTTAAAAACTCGTTAAAATATACCATTTGGACAATAAAATATGTGAAAATCAGCGAGATTGGAGAAAGTCGAAAAAATTGCCCAAAAATGGACCCCCCCTTAAGTAAGCGTGGGCTGAGTTGCCGGTCTGCCTCCAGAAATCCGATACTCCTGACAAAAACGCTGACCTACAACCAAAAAAATTGCTACAAAAACTGTTTTTGTTATCTAGCATTCGCTAATAACAAGCGAGTTTTTCCGATAAATGAAAAAGTTTTTTAAAAATATACATAAGTGACAAAATTGGAAATTATCGAATTTTTCTAAAAATTCCACAGATATCCTAAAATTGGTGTCTTAATTTATGTATTCAGTTTATTGCATTAAATGCGTTTAAAAGATTAAATTTATTAAAATTCCTTATTTGTGAAACACCAGAAGCAATTTGAAGACTTGGGACTATCCGAAAACTATATAAATGGCAAACACGGAAGAACATAGCTGTTTCGGAAAGAAACCCAACCCAGTTCCTTAGCACAGAAAAGATGCTCGAATGTAAAATTCAGCTCTGAAATTTAACAATGTATATACGTACTCGAGCATTAGTAGTTTCAACAGGTTTCGCTCATCAGACTCTCTCCTAACCCTCAAATCAGGAAAACGAGAAAGCGACGACTAAATATCAACAATCAATTATTTGTAAACTGAACGAAAGTAGCAAGCAACCATGGGCGTATCCAAGGGGGGGGGGTTGGGGGTTGAAACCCCCTTTTGGTGTTTGCCCCCCCCCAAATTTCTGATTAAATAGTGCGAAATTAGTAAAAATTTCTAAAATTTTCGCGCCTTCGGCTTCGTCTAGACCCCCCCTTTTGGGATGACAAATTGGAAAATTTTTGCTATTTTTATGGCAAAAACTGCTATTTTTAAAAAAATGTTTCGCGCCTTCGGCCCGATAATTCACTTTTTGCAAGAAATAAACGTCCAATGTACTGTTTTTGGGCAAAAATGCAAAAATTCTTCAACTTCTGGAAGCTCCGCCCCCCAGACCCCCTTTGCGTTTTGCCTTGAACCCCCCTTTTCAAAATCCTGGGTGCGGGCCTGCCTGCGGGTACCCCCTTTTCGCCTCCAACTAAGTTCGTTTCGTGACAACAAAAAAATTTGGTCAAGTTAAACCCCCCCCCCCTTTTCAAAATCCTAGATATGCCCCTGCAAGCAACCGTACCAATCTCGCGTAAGTAGCAGCGAATTCTCCAGCGAACATCCATTCTTCGCTGTTCCAGTTTCTGTCTCGTCTCTGACAGCAGTTCATATTCCGGTGCGTAGCAGACATGGAGAACACTGCCAAAAAAGCTCAGGTTATCAAGTTTCCTTTTGGCAATTCTAAACGGTCAGGCGCACGTAAAGCAGTAAAATATGCACTTACGTGCGTACGCGCCGCCATTAAACTAATGAAAACTGTTAAGAAAAAGTATACACACAATACGCATATGTACGTATACGTTAGCCATATATACTTAAATTATGCATTCACAAAAAACATATATATACGCATGTAAGCAGTGGAGCACAGAAAGTTTTTCGAGGGGGGACCTCAAAGCATCTGGGGGTCTGGGGGCAAAGCCCCCCAGACGTTGGAAATTTTTGCAAATGTCAACAAAATTGCTAAAGAAAGGTTTAGCCTGCTAAAAGAAACGTAAATTAGGCAAAAACTGAGAAAATTTCGAAAAAACTTGAGCAAACTGCGCGCCGAAGGATGGTCTTAGAAGGACAAAAGGAAGGAAGGTCATACCCAGTGTTTTTTGCTCAAAAAAGTGCGCAATGACACACTTTTTTTCTGAAATGAGCAAAAAATTTTGGGCTTGTGCGCACGCGTGCGTTCTCTAGCGGAACAAAGAGAAAATTACTGAAAATTAGTTGCTCTAAGTGCTCAGAAAAATTGCTTCTTGCTCTCAATTCCACAAAAATTTCTTGTTTTTCCTGGGGGCGGAGCCCCAGACCCCCGTGGTTACTTTTATACAACTACTATAACGCTAAGTTGTGACCTAACATTCACTAAACATGCTAACATTAATATACAAACACCCGTGGCCTAATGTATGAGCTAATGTAGCTTGTGTATATTATGTGCAACTCGCATTGCACATATATTCATGTTGTTATGAAATAATTTTAATGTTTGTTTGGCAGTTTTCGGAGAATCGGAGAAGTTTAGTCACGTTAATATAAGATAATACAGAACAAACTTTCGCAGGTGGTTTCGTCAGCTAGGTTTATGTGTTCTATCAGCGCTTTCTTACCCACCGACGATTTATAAAAGCATTTAAAAATAGATATATGCTCTGGGCTGAGCCCTGAAAATTCAAAGTCATGGAAAAGTCAAAGATCGGAATCTTGAATCATTTTCTGAAACGACGTAATTTTCGATGAAATTTCAAACCAGCATTTGTTTTTATTTTCATTAAAAGCAGTGAGGAATCTTAGCTTGCAAATAACTTAAAAATTGCCGATAGTTTTCATCATTTCGCTAAATATATATAAACAAATTTACTTCAACAAATATATAAAACTTTTGAGAGTTATGATGGTGAAATGTTTGCTAAGTAAATAAAAATTTTAAAATATATACATGCTTCTGGCGGCTCAGCCTTCAGACCCCCCCCCGTTCGGAAGTAGGTTGGGTTTCCTAATCACATTAAGTTATGGCATCTTACACGTACGTATATATAACCTGCTGCAGTTCTGAAAGTTGTATGTAGTAAAGTCAGATAATTACTAATAAATACAAAACAGCAATTTTATGCTAAATTATCGCATTTTTCCTCCTTATGCGCACTTTCTTAGCAATTTGCGCAAAAAAATTTGGGGCAGTGCGCAGAAGAGCGCAAAAGTGTCCGAGCAAAAAAACACTGGTCATACCCCCCCCCAACCTCCAAAACCACCTCCCAAATCATTGGGTGCCGCTTTCGGTTAAAAAACTTCGCTCAGAAGGTTATCCTGTTCCAGACTTCAACCGATAGTCTCGCTTAGTTTTTGCCATTTGGTAAACCAAATCTGCTTATATATTTACGATAAATAACTTTTACATACAGTGAGCGATCATATGTACGTATGTCACGAAAATACGACGTACGTAGTGAAAATTTCAGTACGTATTTGGTGGTTTGTCGTCCCCCCTCTCAAAGGGCTTACCCATCCAAGAAAATTCCCTAATATAAGGTCAGCCGAGTTAACTAATAATTAGATGAGATCTTTATTCCTGCAGAGAAGCAGAGAATGCGGAAGCACAATCAACAGGATGTACTACGACTGTATAGCGCGGCGGGAAAAAACCCAAATTTTCGAATTTTGGCTGTAACTTTTTTATTAAGCGACAAATCGAAAATCTAACGATAACTACCATGAGGCCTTGCGAAGAGCTTCAAAATGAGCCATAAAACGTCTCTCTAGCGCTTACCGTTGGTGAGAAATTTTAGACCAAACCGATGGGAAAAAAACCCAATGAGGGAAAAAACCCATGGGCGGGAAAAAAACCCAGCCGAATTTTTTGCTGCAAGCACGCCAGAACGGTTTTGACTATACCATTCGAAAGAGCGGGTCATTTTTAGTAAATCTGAATCATAAAATACCAATATTTTTGCAAAAATCATGTCAAATTGACTTTTCAAAATTTCGTATGTTTAACACGTAAACATAGGCAAATTTTGGAAATTTTTGAAATTTGCTTAATTTCTGCAGTTTAAGCATCCTATCACATAGAAAACGTGTTTTTATTGCATTTAAAGCCAAACCCGACCTATTTTAGTGAAAAATTTAGCGGTTTTTGGCGAAATTTGAAAATTTGGCTTGAAATGGCACCATCTCAGATTTTGGCCACCTGGACCTCACATGGAAGGTCGAACCTAGGTAAAATCTACACCAAATTAATCAGGAGGCTCTACTGAGCTAAGAAATGCATGAATTTTTCCTTTGCTGCTAATGGTTAGAAAAAATTTCATTTTGAAATTTGGGTTTTTTTCCCGCACATGGGTTTTTTCCCGCCGAGTCTAGGTCACCCCCAGGTCGCACCACAGGCAGTAGAGCCAAATTGCATACACCATCGTGAAGTTCGAGACATATCCTCTGTGAAACTGTAATCCGTTTTGAGCTAAGTCTTTCCAGTAGTTCAGGGTGACCCCCCACAGTTGACCCTGCCTGACCCCCATGTTGGGATCAAAAATTCCAAAAATTTCAAAGTCCCAAAAAATTTGCTGAGAGGCAGTGGGAGCTACAATAATACATCCTCTAGGGTAGTTTTGGATGCTCTTTAAGATAGGCTATTAAAATCCGATCTAGCTCATATGGGTGACTCACACTGGCGATGGTTTTTTTCCCGCATATCGGATTGGGTTTTTTCCCGCCGCGCTATACTGTATTAATTTACGTTGCAACGAGCAAGTTTAATTCAGCAACCAACTAGTTTCCAAATGGACTGGAAATTTTAGTTTTGGAAAAACACGGCCACTATGTTACTAAATAACAAACTCAACTTGATGATGTTTGCAAAGTACCAGGGGAGTGTCCAAGATCTTGACAAGAAAGGGGTCCGGACCTTTTTTCCAAAAATGACAAGAACTTTGCTCCAAACATAGCTAGAAATTTCAAAAAATTTCCGAAAAGCGAGGTCCGAACCCTCCAGGGGATCCCACCCCTGGAATGAACCTATGAAAACGCAAAAAGGATACAGCTTAGACAAGATCCAAAGCAGATCTTGACAATTTGACTGCGATTCAAAATCGTTCAGTCTCTATCAGTCGCTCTTTTCAACCCAACTTTCCTTGCATCTCTTAATCGCCGATATTTCAGCCAAAGAGTCTGCTCGAACTCAGTGTTTCCTTCGTAGCCAGCCAGGACTCGATGCGACTGAATAGCTCCATAGGTGGCACACAGCTTGACCAATTCTTCCCAAACGTTAACACAGGGAACCCGCTGGATCAGCAAATATTGACTTTCATGGTGAATTCCATAGGCCTGAAATCACGCAATTTATTAGACGCACGTACTTGGTTACAGCAAACTGTCAAAAAATTGACTTTATATACTAAACTCTGCACTGAAGAATAAATAAGTAACATAACACAGCCAAAACGTAAAAAGTGTAAAGAAAAAAGGTTGTCCCTGGGAAGTCTCCCACCCTTGAAGAGTGTAGGGTGCCGATGCTCATCCCCGATTTCATTGCCCTTGGGCCAGGAGTGTCACCTCGGATGATGACTGCAACCGTGGAGGAGGGGCCAGCCCCTCAAGGCAGATGCCCTACACAGTCTCCTGTTACCATCTTCTCACATATTTTGTGGTACCCATTTACCGACCAATTAAGGATGGATAGCTGGGTTGGCTAGAGCCCAAGGCGAACCGATATGTGCTTAGTCCCTTGCTCAAGGGGATTTGTGAAAGCCTTGTGGCAGGGGGATTCCAACCTCGTACTATCGGATCCAAAGTCGAACGCCCTCACCACTCGGCCGTCCCGGCTCTTAAATACCGCCACAAGAAGCCTCATCACTAGAGCTCCCAGCAAAAAACAGTTGTCTTAGACGAATGAAATGAAAGTACAAAATTTTCAGCTTCCCCCCACAAATTTTATCATTCCTCTCCCCGAAATATTTTTCTGGCTACGCTAGTGCGTGTGTCTATACATGTGTACAAATAATACGAATATCCCGTACTTTCACAGCCTTTTCCTTCCGACCTTCACGGTAACGAGGTCGAGTTTTACAAAATTCTTGCTGAACGTGATGAGGCAGAACGGCTATGCTTTCAACATTCATTGGAGTAAGAAGGCAATTCCATCAACATTCAACATTGTAGTCTTAGCAGTAGTAGCATTGTAGTCTTAGCAATCAACAATCTGTAGCAGAATAAGCCCAGTATAGTAGTGTGAAGTATCACCAAAATTAAGGCGTGCAAACAGTCAATGTAAAACACCCTTGTGTGTAAGTTCATCGGTCTAGCTAGCTAACTTGATCTGTAAAATGAATCTAAATCAGTATTGCTTGATTCCATTGTCGTAACCGGTTGGGTATATTTCGTCTCTTTATTAAATTGCTTTGTACGCCACCCACTCGTCATAGTTGGTTAGATGGATCATTCCTGTGGAACGATGGTTAGTCTTTATTATTAGTTAGGTAAGATTCACGGCGACTCTTGGATTAGGCCACGGCTTCGCAATACTACCTGCAATCGTCCCGCCATCCATAATTCAGGTCTAGTCCAGGCAGTAGGCCTGAATTTAACAAATGGCGACCGTGACAGTTGACTCTGTCTGGCGTCATTCAAAATTTTGAAAATTTTGAATTTTTCATTTTTGACGATTTTGCGATTTTTCTGATTTTTGCGATTTTCTCGACTTTGATTAGTTATTTTACTTCATTTGGTCTAGTTTTGATGAAATTTTATTGATTTGATTGAGCTTTGTTCCTGCACGTCAGATTTTAAGCTGTAAACAGCAGCCATTTTGTGACGAAAACATTGCATTTTCGAAGTTTGGATTTTCGACAAAATAACGGTTAGTTTTTGTTTAAAACTGTTAGTTTGAATTAAATTTGATTAAATTTAGCTATTTCAGTTGTTTTTTGTTGATTTTGACAACTTTCGAAAATAATTGTGATAAGCCAAGCAATTATGAACCAAATTCAGTCTATTTCAAAGTTCAAGCCCGTCACGTTGGTCGGGGGGAATCTCCCCCAACCACAGGTGTAGGTGTAACCCCCGGGTTCGAAGAAGCCGTCCCTCCCCCCTGGGAAAAGGGTAGGGGAGCGAAAGGGAACCTTTAGGGCAGCCTTGTGAGCGTACCCCCCCTCAAATTTTCACCCCCCCCCTCCCCCCCCGGGAATTTGCCACGAAGAAATCATCATCTGGGGTGTAACTAAGTTGAGGGTGGGCGCTCTCCTTTAGGGGAACGGTTGCCAGCCAAACTTTCGGATAGGTAAATTAATAATTTTAGTTAATTATCTAGCGTAGTAAGGCTTTCTGGCTAACTCCCAGAATTGCCTTTTTAAAAGGATATTCTTTATTATAAATTAGGGATTTAATTTTTAATTTTTTGTTTTAGGTGTATTATAGTAGTATAGTGGCCGGGGCACTCGAACAGCATGCCAAGCAGCGTCCCCCCCATGCTTGCAAAATTTAGTTTTGCTAGGTTTGACGATTTTTGGCGGAAATTGAGTCATTTCTAAAGGACCCCATTTCGAAAATTTTTTTTTGAGCCAAAAACTTAGAAAATTTTTGGACCCCCCCCCCTAAGATTGGTCATACTGTTCAGAAATGAATTCTCCATCATTTTCTGAACCTCCCCAGTAGCTATTTTTAATTTTTCAATCGGTGAAAAATTTTCTAGGACCCCCATTTTCGTGATTTTTGGTGATTTTTGGCAATTTTTCAATTTAGGTGGAAAAATAAAAATTTCACCTAAAATAATCGGGCATTAGCATTTTTAGGCCAGAAAATATACGTAGATTCTCGGAAAAATAGTGCCCTCCCTCCTTGAAGTCGGAATTTTCCAGAAATTGCGTTTTTTGTTACATACCTCTAGTGCCCATTTTTGACCTAAAATCCCCCCATTTTTCCAATTTTTGGGAGATCAACGGTATTTCTAGCCCAACCAAGGTTTATTTCACGTTTGGTGAGCCATAACGGACCAGTACAGCGAGGTTTTGGCGGAAAATAACCGTTTTTCTAAAAAACCCCTCTGACAAATTTTATTTTTGAGTTTTGGACATAGTGTATTTTTTGAATACCCCCCAAAGTGAGCTTATTTTTCGGGCAGGAATATTTTTAACAGCATCGGTACGTGTGGTACGTCCTATTATTCAGTGATTTCGCTGGATTTTCCAAAATTTTTGGTCTAGATCGGTCATTTTTCGATTTTTCGGGTTTTTTGTCGCGGTGCCCCCCCTAAGGATTTTTGTTTCGGGTTTTTCTTTTTGTTTGGGTTTATTCTACGGTCAAAAGCTCGACCGTAGACCAATATTATTGCAGATTTAGTAGTCATAACCGTACCTTCGTGGATTTTCGCCCCAAGTGTGTTTTTTTTCCGGTTAGACCGTGTGCCTCCCATAATGTGTTTTTCTCCGACTTGGTTCTTTTTGTGTTTTGGTTTATCTACGACTAAAAGCACGGTCGTAGATCACTTCGCTGAATGATTTGCCACGATTTGGTGTAGTTTTTCGTAGTTTTGCTCGGATTTTCTTTTTTTTGTACGTAGTGTGTTTTTTTTGCGATTTTCGACGATTTTGGTCCAATTTGTGGTTAATTTTTGGGATTGATCAATCTATTACTAAAACAAAAGGTGTAGATTTTATATACGTATAATTTGTAACGATTTGGGACAGTTTCCTTTATATTTGACTCAATTTACCCAACTGCAGCGAACATTTTTTCCACGCGTATGTACGTATAGCGCAGCGAACTCTGTTTTTGCGATTTTTTTTGCGACTTTTGTGCATCAACTCACAGCGCTATATTCTAAGGGTTCAAACGCAAGATGGCTGAGTTTAAAACATATATGGTTCTTTTGAAAAGCCTCAGTCCCTACAATGGCAGAGATACTGCTCTTACACCTGGTGAATGGATCACTAGTTTTGAGGCAATTGTCCAAGCTTTTGCAATCCCTGAGGACAAAATGCGGGCTCTTCTTTTGTCGAATCTTAGTGAGAGTGTCCTTCATAAGATTTCCTCCTTGGGTTTGCCTAATACGTATGAAGAATTGGTTCAACGGTTGAAATTTCTTTATGACCCGGTTACGAGAACTGCGGCGGAACATTCTCGGGATTTTTATGTACGTATGCAAAAGGAGAATGAAAAAGTGCAGGATTATGCCGCTGAATTGGAAGTTCTCGCTCGGAAAGCTTTCCCTAATGAGACTGAAAAAGGCAAAGCCACCAATATTTTTGAACAGTTGCGTAAAGGTTTAAGACCTGATCTCAAAACATTGGGTGTTTCCCTTTTGGCAGATTTAGAAGGCTGGGGACAAAGCATGGAGAAGTTGCACAAAATAGTGATTCAGCTTTCAAGGTTGGAGGAGGAAAAGGAAATGGATCAGTCTACCTCCCCACCCGCTTCTGCAAATGAAATCAGAAACAAAGCTGCGGTGTTCAGTGTTTCTGCCAATGTTAGGACTGACACTGATGATGTTTTAGTCAAACTTGAAGCGCAACTTTCTGAAGTATTACGCAAACATGCGCAATTGAAACGGGTCAATTGAAAAGCTGCTAGGTCGAGCAAAACAATATCTGAAGCTCAACACGCAGTTGCAGCATCAACATCTAGAAATGTTTTTACTCTTGCTGCAGCTCAAACAATGCATGCAAACCCAGCGCAGAAAACGACGTCACAGCAGCAATTTTGCTATCAAGAGGCGCAGCAGACTTCACGCGATTTAAGTGGTGTGACTTGTTTTACTTGCGGTAATTTTGGCCATATCTCTCCAAACTGCGCGATGCGAAGTCAATACAGCAACTCAAATTATCGGTACAGGCGCAGAGGCGACAATAACGTTCCAAGGAGTGGTAGAAGTTCACAAAGTTTGGTAGACTCTAACGATCAAAGCTTACAGCATTTGTCCTATGATCAGCAACAACAGGCGCAACCTCAGGTTTCTTATATTGTACCTTTGAATGGCAATAGTCAGAATTTTCGGGATGTGGGTGGTGTAGCACCCCTTGCCCCCACAGTAAAGTTGCCTCTAACTGAAGGAAATTCTACCCCCATTCCAAAATGTGTTTCCAATTCGGATCCAAAAGTTTGTTCATTGATTGCGAATTCGGAAAACATCGTGGAAAGTTTGATGAGAACGTATCCAGCTCAGAAGACAATTACGTGTAATCAGATTTGTTCAGTGTTCTCTACGTATGCTGGAGTTGTTAAGTCCAACCTTCCACCAAATCACAGTTTTGGTCGTACAAATTTGCCCGACCCCCCTCGTTTTCAGAGTTTTTCAAGTACGTATGCACGTACGTCTTTCCCAACTCCTCACGCTTCGAATGGTTTTTCTGGAAATTCTGTGACTAATGCACGCAAGACTCAAGCATTTGATTTTTTCTTGCCCGATGAACAACGTTGGGTTAAGTTGGTACCAATCGATAGCAGTAAGGTAGATTTGCGCAACGTTCGTACGATCTCATCTATCAGTCAAGCCCAAAATGTTTCTAGGGTACCGGTTCAAACGAAGTTTCGACCTGTTTTCGGCAATAATGGCAGAGTTTTTCAGCATCCTCGCGCTTATAAACAGAATTTGCGTGCTCAACCTTTTAGGTCTCAACCTCCGCGATTTTCTCTTCCAAACTTCAGGTACAATCCTGCTCCTCATCAACAATTTCGACAGCCTAGGTTTTTCAATGCGCCGAGAACTTTTTCTCAAGGACATAATGTGCGAGCTAGTGTACCAGCAGTGCGCGGTAGTGGCAAATTTAATGCGCTTCCTTTCGCGCCTCGCGTTATATTCTCATCTGCGAATAGTAATCCACTCAATTTAGGGACAAGCACCACTGGTTCATTCAGTCAAGGGATACTTCCAGCTGCGACCCTTCAGGATTACAACCAGGAACGTATCAAGCATAACGGTGAACCAAAACAAAAATCTCTGGGTGCCTCTGTTAACCCTAATAATAAGTACGCACCTAAGCAATTCGTAGGAGAAGAAGAGGAAAAAGAAAACAACAAGGAACGCTTACAACAACTCAGAACAATAGATGAGGCATCCAGTAAGCGCTATACAACGAAACTAGCTACTAATACTACAATAGCTAAGGAAGAACTTAGCCAGAACAAGGGAGAAAAACCATCTACTAGTAAGCATATACGTACGCAGAAAAGGAAGTCACGGGCAACCAAAAAGAACAAGATTGCGGACCCAGATTTCCCAGATAAGTTTCTTTTTGAAGACCTTTTGTCTCAAGCTTCTGAAAGTACGTTAACAGAAGAAAGCTCCACGGAAAATTCAGACTCGGAGTCGGACAATTCTGAAGAAAAACCAAAGGTTTCTCATCTTAAGCCACAAAAGGCATCTAAAGATGATCCTATTTTTAATAATCGGAATTATTTGATGGCATTTGTGAATCAAAATGAATATTTCGTTGGTGCTCAAACGAAAATTCCTCCAATTCATTCGCCTGTAGTAGTAGTTTCTGTTTCTGGTTCTAATACCTTAGCATTGATTGATACTGGTGCCAATATTTCAGTCATTTCTAAAAGCTTTGTAGATCATTTG
>JASAND010028196.1:0-29152 GCA_030248195.1 Trissonchulus latispiculum | reverse complement strand
TATGCCCTTAGTATGTACGAGCTCCTTCGACAATTTCCCTCCGAGGTACTCGTGTAACACTCAGTTGACTGTGCCTGTTTGAAGCTTTGGCGCACCTCTTTACTCGTCCAAAACCCAATTACAACTGATTATATCAAAACGACAAACAAAACTACATAACAGCAAGATAACAAAGTTCATCTCTTTTTGGAGCTATGTTTTGGCTTTGAAAGTATGAACGCCGAATCTTTGAAGCAGAATAGTCAAAATATTAAAAGAAATCATAAAAGGTGGAATTCTGAGAATTAGGTATTTTATATAGATGTTAGGACAAGCCCCTCAAAACAGAGTTGGACTTGGAAGTGGGTCGCGAGCATCCTCGGGTCGGGTACGGGCCAAAGCTTTTGACCCACGTCGACCCGCGGGTTAAAGTGGTTGAAATTGTACCTGAAAATTCGTATTTATAGGCAATTTTTTACGCTCATTTTCAATTTTCTTACTAGAAACTTCTATTAATGAGAACATAGCTGTTTTAAAACTGAATAACTTTTGCTTAATTTGATCAAAAAAAAAATAACCACAAAAACAACACACAAAAAAAAAAAAAAGAAACCCCCAACACCAAAAAAAAAAAAAAAACCAAAAACCAAAAACCCCACAAAATTTGATCAATTACTAATTGTTACACTGATTTTCGCTTAAATATTTTGACAAACTTGTAATAGAAACCAATTTTTGGACATTTTGTAACAACTTTGTCCAGTTTTAGGCGCGGGTCAGGTGGGTCTTTCGTAGACAATAGCGGGTCGAGGATGCAAGTCAAGTGGGTGCGGGTCAAGGGTAGGCAATTTGCGGGTACCCGCCGGTCAGGTTTTTGACCCTCCTCCAACTCTGCCTCAAAATGTTCTTCGGACAAGCCCCTTCTCCATGTCGACCCTGGGGCAGGCTGGGGGCAGAGCCCCCGAGGCTAGCCCCCCAAGTACTGGCCCAGACCCCAAATTTCGGAGGGGTGGCGGAGGCCGACCCAGCCCCCTTTTTAACAAATCGAGGACAATTCCACCCATGATAGATCACTTTATTACTACACCCCAAAGGTTCGCCCACATTGATTAGGTTGGAAAAATATAAACTATAGTAATATATACTTTGTTAGTCCAGCTTAATCACTTGTTCCAGAAAATTCGAAGGCTGTTCATGCCTTACCTAGATTTGAATTGGACTATTGGATGTCAGTTGTGAGTTCTGTAAGGAAGCCGATATAGGAAAGATCGGCTGAGTTGAAGCGCTACAGATTTATGCAATTCCCTCTAGATTAAAGCAACAATACTTCAAATACTTACTTACTTCAAATACTTACGCTATCATTCTGGAGAAAATTGTGCGACCAATGTTTAAATTATGATTGAGTGAGTTGTGAACCGTTAATATCAGTATAATATGCACTGTGCCTGGACTGACACTGTAAAGCTTCTGGAAACTTCAGCCTAGCTCTAACCGACTAGCCTATCCTACATAGGCACATCCTACTTTGTCACTTCAATTTGGATACAGAGCGAACACCTTCTAGCTTGGTGAAACTGAAGAGTCGGTAGCTGAGTTGGTCGGAGCATTAATAGGAATTGGCGGGTTCGAATCTTATCCCATCTGAGGCCCGGTTTTGTCTGGTTGCAGGTACTTGAGTGAAAATTAAATGTAGGTATTCATTTCTTTATTAGGTTACAGTTTTAATATCTGTACACTAAATTGGGTGCGTTTATTACAGAATATTTATTTTTTTTATCTTGGTGCCCAGCAATTTAGGTTCTCGTGAATTATTACAGAATATGTCAAAAGAATAAATCCTGATCTTGGAAGAACTAGCTATGGAAGCTTTCCTGTATACGTATCGGGAGCAAATCAGAGGATGGGTAGGTTTCGGGAGTCAAAGGGTTGTAAGTTCTAAGTTTATATAATCCACGACAATGTTAAGTGTACTGTGCTATTGGATATATCCCGCCACGTGAAATAAATATACAAAGTAATCAAACTTTCACTCACACTCACTCTGGTATAAAATGTGTTCACATTTCATTAGCACCAGTATATATATTAAGATTTATTTCTTCAAATGCCAATTGAACTATGGTTGAATGCTTAGTCGGTCTACGCTTAGTGTGATAGTGTTTTCGTCTTTCCATTTCGTTTTAGTTCTTTCAGACGTCGCTTCAGTCGTCATTCCATTAGTAGTAGTCGCTGCTATTATATCACGCGGATTGCACTACTGAAACAATCTTCGTTGAGTAAAGTTTCGGGGAAATGCTCTGATCGTAATGATTATCCTTCGAAATGCCTGTTGAAAGTAATGCACAATTGTATACAATATACATTAATGCAATAATGTTTTGTTTAATACCACAATTTTATTTGTTTATTAAATCATAAAAATTTAAGATAATTGTTGGTAGAAAACCGCCGTTTCATAGCTTTTAGGTATTCGTACCGTACCACACCTACACAGCAGCTGCAATCATACTTTGTATTCTAAAAAATGTTCAAAGCTAGACAGCTAACTTCATGTAATTGCAAACTCTACAAGATATTATGCGTCAGTATAATTTTTGCACAGTTTTAATCATCAGCAATAGTTTCAATCTGAGAGAACCAATCTTAGTCGACGAATATGTTTTCGGTTTTTTAGTTTGCTCCGCTCCAGCTGGCACTCCCCAGTTAGGGTTGGTGTCAGTATTGATTAATTCTTTAACGTTTCAGATATTGCTGTGAGATGTATCTTTAAACCCAGCACGACTAACCAACATCCTAATTGATAATTTATAATTGCCGTTCTAAAGAGTCTTAAGTTTGCCGATCTAAAAAGTTTTAATTTATCCAGAACAAGTTGGAAAGAATTAATTCAGCGCCGCATAGTCCTGTGGTTGATCAACATAAACGAGGCACGCTGTCTGCTCGAAGCTTTTGCTCCAAACTGCGATAAGCTAACAGCAACTCCACAAAGACTAAAAAGTACGCCTACTGAAGCATACCGTAATCACAACAAAAGGTGCTTGGATGCAAATGTCAGGCAGTCGCCATAAAGAACAGCTAAACAGGCGAACAAGTCAACCTACTAGAGTCACAGAATTTTAATTTTCACAACTACATAGATGATGACACTACTAGGTAGGTAGAGAGAAAACGTAATATATCAACTTTAACCATAGGAAGACTGTGTCTACGGCTTTAATCCTTTACGTAAATAGCTAACACTTGCGAAATAACTTATTTTCGTGCTCTTTAACATTCTGGGACCAGTTCCGTATTTTTAGTCCAAAAGATAAAAAGTTTCAGTTTTTGGCCTTTGACCCAGACACCGGATTGTTTGTTATGGCTGGAAAAACGCAAACATGAAAATGAACATTATTGCCTTTTCAACCTTTGAGCTATCTCCTGTGGTTAAGTCAGTATAAGAACATTTTAAGAGTCAAAAAATGGCCATTTTCGAGGAAATCAGTTTTTTTCAAAATTACTGCCAAAGCTTACGAGCAATTTTGGTCCATTTATACTCAATCGATACAATCTAATTGCACATTTTATCAATGGCTATTAGCTGAAGTTCGTTGATTAAAGCAAGAGATTTGGCGGAAACCAATTTTGGCAAAACTGCGGTTATTTTATTCAAAACATCGATTTCTCAAAAACTACTAGACGGAATACGGAGATTTTTGGGAGAGTGAAATTTCGCACTTCTACGGAGGAAAGTTATTCTTGGTTTGGGCTAAAACGTTTTGAGTAGCAATGCCTCAATGCGAAGTTGCGAAATTACGTGTTGCCGTGCATTTGGCCGATTTCCTCGATCGTTAAGACCTGCTGAGCCAAATTCAAAAAACATCCCTCGGCCCATATGTTCTTCAAATCGTGGCACAAAAAGAACCTTTGGCCGATTCTACAGTTTTGAGAAATCGATGTTCAAAATTTTTGGTCCACATTAAGGGTGGGGTCTAAAAGCAGGACCAGGACCAGGACCAGGACCACTTTTCAGGACCAGGACCAGGACCAAGGGTCTAAAACCAGGACCACCCTCAGGACCACCTTCAGGACCAGGACCAGGAGTCTAAAACCAGGACCAGGACCAGGACCAAGGGTCTAAAACCAGGACCACTTTCAGGACCACCCTCAGGACCACTCCCCAGGACCAGGACCAAGGGTCTAAAACCAGGACCACTTTCAGGACCACCCTCAGGACCACTCCCTAGGACCAGGACCAGGGGCCGAAAATCAGACCACCAGTGTGACCGCAAAAAAGCCACCTTTAGCAGCGGAGGCAGGTATTTCAAATCTAAATCAATCTTAGGATCACTTCTAGAAGAAGCCTTTCCACCACAAAACTGTTCAATTAGGTTCTTATCTTGCTCTTGAATATATTTATGTTTGAATTTTAAATTAGAATTTTAAATTTTAATTTTAATTTTGAATTTTGAATTTTATATTTATTTATTTTTGAATGTTTATCTATACATTTGCCGAATAATTGCTGTACCAGTTGTAAGTACTTACTAGGCTTGTTAGATCGACTCGGTATCATTGTGATAAAAGTAATTGTCTTAAAATTATGTAAAGGAACACAAAATCTGGCGTAGTCTGATGCTCTTGCATTCCTTTATTTATCCACATCCATATTGTCTCAATTCAGCTGTAAGACAAGCGTGAGAAAGTGTTCCGTCTGCGTGTGGCGGCTTAGTCTGACTTGGGCCACATCTGAATTGGGCCACAAATTTGATTGGCTGAAATTAACACAGTCTCTGACCAATCCAAATGTGTTGCACGTGTTTAGTAAACTCCGCCTACTTGAATGTACATGTAAGGGGATAAAATGACTTATACAAGACTACAAATTTTGCAAACTATACAAAATTTTGGAAACTATGCAAGATTAGGAAATATAGAAATTTTACAATCCGTACAAAATAGGTCAAAGGTCAATACTTACTATGTAGACTCAAATTTAGATGAAAAACATTCAGTTTTAGTCTAATAGTGATGTGGATCGGATCGGCGGATCGGATCGGATCGACCGATCAGGGGTCGCATCGGATCGGATCGACATGATTTTTCCGGATCGCCGATCCGGCAAATGAGGCAAATTTTGAAAATTTGTACCAATTTTTTACAAAATTTCAAAATTTTTTGAAGAAATTTTTTCAAAATTTTCCTGAATTTTGTTCAAATGCTGAATTTTCTGTTGTTAATGTTTTTATTTTATGTTCTCTCTCTGGATAAATAAATTTTTTATATGTATATATAAAAAGTCAAATTGAATTGCTTTCTAATATTTTCTGCTAATTAAGTTTTGGACAGTAGTACCGCTGACTGCTGAGAGTAACTTATTCTGGTACGATGGAAAGTTCTCAACTAATAGGAACATTTTCCATTCAGTAGGGACTACTCCAGTTCTGAATGATTTATTGAAGAGGACTGACAAGGGGTATGCCAGTTCCTTGGCACACTGTTTCAGAACAAGGTTTGGAATGTCGTCGGGGTTGATTGCTTTGTGGGGGTCAAGGCGTTGCAGCAGCTTACAAACGATACGAGGACGAAAGCGAATTTGAGGCATGGTGGAATTACAGCGGAGAGTGAAGACAGGTAACCGATCCTGTCGGCCTGGACAGTTAGATTTGTACGCGAAAACTTCATTTTAAACATAATTTAGTTAATTTTTTAATTTAGCGAGAATACGTAAACATTATAGTAATGTCCGTAACTGTCATTTTTATGCTCACATTTATGAAAGATATCCATTTTCGTAACTGTGTAGTTTCCAATAAAATTTTACATCAGCGCTACAGTATGACTTTTATTAGGCACGTTTGACAGGGGCGGAGTTTAGTAATTTGATTGACAGACTTAGACTTCAATTCAGCCAATAAAATTTCGTGGCCCAGTTCAGATGTGGCCCAAGTCAGAATAAACCCGTGTGGCTCAACCAATACGCTAATCTATGTGCCTATATGCCTATGTGCACGAGTTTGAGCATATATATGCATGTACTGCACGCAACAATATATATTAGAATATATGCTGGTGGTTTGATGTTAGGTATGTGACCAGTTTCCTCAAATGAAATACACCTCTTGCATCGACCAACATGGGAATTTATTTCTGAGGATATTTATTAAAATCAACGTGTGAAAAACTGCACTGGTGTTCATGTCAGAGACCACACCAGATTTTGTGTTCATTCACAAATATTATGCCATTGCTTTGTGTTGTGCTATCAGTATGAGACCGAGTTGATCTACGAAAACACTCGCAATTGGTGCAACTATTATTCGGCAAATGTATAAATAAACATTCAAAAATAAATAAATATAAAATTCAAAATTAAAAATTAAAATTAAAATTTAAAATTCTAATTTAAAATTCAAACAAATAAATATATTCAAGAGCAAGATAAGAACCTAATTGAACAGTTTTGTGGTGGAAAGGCTTCTTCTAGAAGTGATCCTAAGATTGATTTAGATTTAAAATACCTGCCTCCGCTGCTAAAGGTGGCTTTTTTGCGGTCACACTGGTGGTCCTGGTTTTCGACCCTTGTTCCTGTTCTTGGGGAGTGGTCCTGAGGGTGGTCCTGAAAGTGGTCCTGATTTTCGACCCTTGGTCCTGGTCCTGGGCAGTGGTTCTGAGGGTGGTCATGAAAGTGGTCCTGAAAGTGGTCCTGATTCTGGTCCTGGTTTTAGACCCCTGGTCCTGATCCTGAAGGTGGTCCTGAGGATCCTGGTTTTAGACCCTTGGTCTTGGTCCTGGTCCTGGTCCTGAAAAGTGGTCCTGGTCCTGGTCCTGGTCCTGGTCCTGCTTTTAGACCCCACCCACATTAAGCTGTTATGTCAGGTAATTTTTTGCTAATTTTGCTATTTTTGTGTGCTCATGTAAATGCCCTAATTATAAGCTTTTGAAACAATGTATAAAACCCAATATAATTCCCGAAATTGCGAAAGTTATAGCGTTTTAAAAAAATGACACAAAAGCACTGCACAAAAGGAAAAAACCACCTTAAGCAGAATGTGCATGCAATTGTGGATAGTTCAAGTTACGGCAGTTCGCGGATAGATCTGTGTCGGTGGAAACCAGAAAAAACATCATCATTCAAGTTCATTTATTTAGTTAAATCCAGCCTGTTCACATCGTATCCTTGATAATTTGCTGAAACTGATAGACGTTTAAACTGGTATTGTAAGCTGATTTTGAGGGCGGAACGTTGGTGAAATCTAGACTCTTAAAGCTACGATTCGAAGAAAGCTACAGATCCCATTGAAGCCAGTAGAGGTGACACTATATATATAGATATATATATACTATATACTATATATACACTATATATATATATATATATTATATATATATATATATATATATATATATATATATATATATATATGTCGAAGCCTAGTAGTCAAATTAGCCATTTAAATGGCTAAACATTGGTTTTCGGGGTCGATGGGGGTAATTCCCTATATGATCCCCATGTGTACCTGAAAAATGTGCACAAGTCCACCAGTTTCCGGTCACGAATAGCTACCAGCAATACGCACCAGCGGAAGACCAGTGACAGACATTTTGGACAATTAAACGGTAAAAAGTTAACAGCTTTGGCAAATCTTCGTTTATTCAATAGATCATTCTTAACATTCAACCCACGCTTCAGCAGTCCTAATCTTGGTGCGTCCCTATGCCAAAGTGAGGCTCTCAGAATATTCCAGATTCGAGGAGAAGCTCAGCAAACTGACGGTTAGAGACTGAATTCCGAATGAGCCGGACAGAGCAGCGCGTGACAGAAGATCCGGGGAGAGAGGCCAGGGGAATCCGGGGATTCTCACACTGGGTGATAGAGCAGGAGATGACCGGGAAGCAGCTGATGTCCAGAAGCAGTGCAGAGGTCCGGGATCCGGAAGACCATGGAAGGCTGGCAGGGATCGATGGGATCCAACCTCAGCAAACCAGCGAGCGAGGGAGCAAGGCAGAGAGAGAGAATCTGAGACAAGGCCCAAAGGCGGCGCTTGCTTCCTAGAACTGAATGAAATGTGTCAAAACCAGGTCGGTTTTAACCCAGATTCAGCAGTATTAGCAGGATTTCAGGGAATTGGTAAAATTGCGTGTGTTTTAGAATCAGAAACTAGAAAATATTGATTGCTAGAATTTTCGAACAAAACTAACTCGGTTTTAAAAGTTCTGGAAACGACCATAAAGTTAGATTGAAAATACTGGTCTAATTCCAGATCAACGAAATCTCTTTGGAAACTTGGAAGGAACAGAGAGGAGCTAATTAGGAGTGAATTTTGATCGATTTGAAGAAAATTTTGTAGAGGGGATTTCCGTCAGAAATCCCCCCACCAATGGCGAATCCTAGATTTCCTTCCCGGGAAATCTAGGGAAATCCAGCTAATATCTGCCGCTATTAGCACACAATCATGAAAGCAAAGTCAACATCAAATAGGGCGGTGAGAGCCTGAATTTAACGAGATGTTTTTCGAAAGAAGGACTCGAAGCCCGATTAGGTATTTTAAAACTCGCGCTTACAAATGTTATAAACAAAACCTTATAGGGAAGGGGCAGCTCAATCTAGAGGAGGGATATTCGAAATAGGCTTCTGAAGCCAAACCCAATTTTGGTACGCCATTCCCCTCAGGATTACCCAATCCCAACCAAAGGAGCCAAGGTGTAGACAAAGTTTTTCAGAGGTTGAATCCTAGG
This sequence comes from Trissonchulus latispiculum, assembly GCA_030248195.1. NCBI lineage: Eukaryota > Metazoa > Nematoda > Enoplea > Enoplida > Ironidae > Trissonchulus > Trissonchulus latispiculum. The sequence goes on along the minus strand of JASAND010028196.1, from coordinate 20,452 downwards.
TGGGGAGCAGCAAAGCCTCTCCCAACTGAACAACTCAAGGGGTGTCTGTGATTTCCCCCATAACCTCAAACGAGAGCGGCCGTCCGCTAGTACCCAAAATCACAGACTGACAGAAAACTGGGAATATTGGTCTCACGTTAACTTTCTTTTTGCATTCATCATTCGATGATTGGCTGCCTTCATGATCGCGTTTTGTCATTGGTTGGATTGAAAGGGAGGACCCAGCCTCCTTCTTTAGAATTTGCACCTGAGCTGTATATCACTCGAGTGCCATAACGTAGTAGGGCTTTGGGTCCGATCTCAAGTAGCCCAAAGTACCTTAACCGCGGTGGCCCTAAACTTTTATTGCGTTTTTGTTCTGGAGGACCTTTGTCCTGGGTTTCATTTCTAAAAGGCAGGCGAAAGAGAAGCGGATGAAAACAAGGAAGAAGAAGAAATCATAATAACGAACAGGGGGCCTAGAAGCCCAGGATGAAATATGCTGTACCTGAGGAAAACTAACCTTCTACGAAGTTCAAGAATAAGCTAACCCCTATTGTAATTATTAATATCATTATTAACTATTCTTTCTTACTTTATTTTAGGGGTGACTTGTGCGTTAATTTGCATAGAGGTTCCCTCTGTCTGGCGTATATGTATTACTTCACGATGAGGTAGGACTAATCGTCACTCTAGTGACAAAGAAAAGACAGAATAGGACATTACACACGTATACACATATTCGCAGACCTTCAAGCTGTACATTATACATTCACACGACTCGAAACAGGGGACCTGTGAATAAACCCCATAAATTTGATGCTGCAAAATTGAGGGGGTTAAAACTGACTAAGCTCAACCTTAACTGCTGGGGCCTATTTCATATACATTACATTTGTTACATTGTAACAACAATGTACCAATGTAGTTGAAATTCGGTTTCATATACATTCTTACAATGTAATGTAGTTACGTGGTATTTTATACATTACAATGTAAGTTACATTACAATGTAGTATTGTTCTCATAATGTTTTGAATAGGATGCAAATGTAACTACGTTGTAGTTACATTATCTTAGTTTCTTAAAAGTATTTTAGGTATTTTACATTACATTTTCAGTCAAAATGTAACTACATTTTTACTGTGGTCAAGACCACGATAAAGTGGTGTTTTCTCTTTAAAATCTTTAATAAAAGGACGTTTTAAGGTGGTGATTCACTTTGATCACATAAAGTTTGCATCATTATTGCTCATTCATTACTTGGAGTTAAGAATCCATTTTTATCTCAAAATGCAGTTTGACATTTTTCTCTTCTTAATGAATACCATGAAACTAATGTTGCTTTTCTAAAATTTGTTAACACATTTCAGAAGAAGTATAATTTTCCAGACTTTTTGCAGACTTAAGTAAATTTTTTCGCGAGACATCGGTTATATCATTCGATACCTGCAACAAATACCTGGGGATGATTTTTTATTTTTTGTGAAATCGCTCATCGTTTTGGAGAAATAAGATGAAATGTGTGCGTAACCTGTATTTTGCCTACTTTTTCCAAATTTGTGAAGCGATTACTTTAGCTATAAAGCAGTAATCGCGGCAACTAAAAAAACGTCCCCGGGTATATTTGTGCATAACACATCCGTTAAGTAGCAGCCCTTCAGCTTCCATGGTGAATACTCCACAATCTTTGGAAAAAAATTGGTCGTGCTTTAGCAAAAACTACATTTTTTATAATAGCAGCCTACGGGATAGCTGTTGGAAGAAGATCATGCGTCGGATAATTTGCCCCTATGAGACCTTCAGATCAACGCCCTTGGTTTGATTTTCCGGCTTGTGTAGTTCAAGAAATGATGGATTATTTGATTTCTGCAAAAATGACAAGTTTTCGACGCCAAATCAAGAAAATCGGGTATATCGCACGCTAGAAAAAAAAGCTAGAACGTTGCCGTAGAACGTTGCAAAAATGTGAGGCTCAACGAGATCTTGCGAATGAACATAGTCATAGCTGTATAGCTGCTGCCAAACATTCAGAAAATGGGAAAAACTACCCTGACCGGAATTTTTGAATCGGGATTGCGCGGAGGGTGTTAGAACGCTAAAAGAACGTATTTCGGAATGTTTCGCCAAATTTCATCCTGATTTGAGCCGCCAACCAACAATTTGTGCCCAAAAGGAATCACCACCTTAAGGGGGCGCTTTCATAACCGGGAACGGTTCTCCTGAGTTTATTTTCCATCGAATCTATTTCAAACTTTCAGCAGAGATAGGTGGTGTTGAATGCTAGCAATATATAGAATTTGAATAATCCAGTGCTTGGCTTGCGACTCACACAAAAGGGATAAGCTGAGATTTTCAAAACGGTGTCACTCATTAACGGCTGAATGTAGATAGCTCAAATTTGGCACAAATGCGTAAATAAATCTAACGCAGGGGCAAATTTTTCAGTTTTTCGATTTATGCAGTTTTGGATATTTTATGAACATTCGAATATTTTGAAAGTCAATATCTCACGGAATATATTATTTAAACAAGAACTAAAAAACTTGCCCCTGCGTACCCGTCAAATAAACGTGCATGAAAAATTTCGGTCCCAGCATTTATGAGAAAATCAAAATGAAAAGTTTCTCATTAATCACTTCAGTTTTGCTCAAGTATTATGCTTTTAATAAGTCGCACAGTATATTTCATAAAATAATGAACAAATCCAACACAAAAGCATCATGAAAAGCCCTGTAGAGTTGATTTCCGAACGATTAGTTTTTACACTGCCATTCGCGTTTGTAATGGTAAACGTAACTTTGTCGTATATTCAACTGCCTGTAACTTTTGATACAAACCACGTAGATAACAGATATGCACATCGTTTTCAAGCTCTTTTTACGCTCTTTCACACTGGACATTCAAATTTATCATGTGCAGCCTTTATAATATTTTGATTTTCTAAGCCATGAAGGTAGCTATCCAATCATGGATTCCTATGAGCCGAAATTTTGTCACAAGATAACCCTCCAGCCAGACTAGACTCACTTAGGATTTCTTCAAAATTTATAAATCTGTCCAAATATTACATCAATAATCCCGATAATGCAAGCGCTACCTTAAACTATGAACGAACTTTACGATTGTAAAAAAGACGTTAGAAAGTTTTACTTTACACAAAATGACACTGTATAATCTCTACTGTCTCGATGTTTCAAAATATTAGGGAAATTTTCAAAAATTTAGATTTATTTATTTATTTATTTACGTATTTATTTATTTTATTTACGCGCATGTTTGTTGTGCGTACTAATAGCTATATAATTCTTAATTAAAAATATGCAGCTGTTGGAAATAATTCATTACGTACTGAACAAAATGTATTTCAATATAACTACAATGTAACTACAATGTAACTACAATACATTGTAGCTACAATGTATGTAGCTACAATGTAGCAACCTACATTGTAGCAACACAATTGTAAAGCGTAATAATATGACGTTAAAAGGGATCTCCCAAATGTAATGTAGTTACATTACATTGTAAACGTTTCATTTGTTGTATGAAACCAAAAAATTTTGATTATGATTTTGGAGTCGGCCCCCCCTTCAAAAAATCCTGGCGCCGCTACTGAGGGGAACCGAACCGATTCACACGAAGCCCGTTTTTAGAAAACAATTAGAAAAACTCAACGATAATTTTTGTTATTTTTCTTAATGTTTTCTGCAAATTTTTTATTGTTTTTCTCATTGTTTTCTAATTAATTTCTAAACGGAGGGTGTCCATTTTCTAATTAATTTCTGATTTTTTTCTGCTTTTTATTTATTATCTGTTATTATTTGTTTATTTATTTATTATTTATTATCTATTTCTCATTGTTTTCTAATTGATTTCCTATTGTTTTCAGGAAAAAATGTCGATTTTTCTGATTGTTTTCTAAATAATTTCTTATGTTTTCTAAAATGTTTCTATTGTTTTCTAATTGTTTTCTGAAGACTTGATTTGGCTTTACTTTCTAATAATTTCTCATTCTGTTCTAATTAATTTATGATTATTTTCTAAATGAAGAAAAATTGCTACGCTCATACATATATAGATAATGCGTTTGCGCTTCCATAATGCTGTCCCTAAGCGACTTAAACAAACAATCAACAAATTGCAATCTTTGTGAAAGATGAACGCCTGTGGCGCCTTACATACGTAGTCAAGGGGGGAAAACCACTCGCCAATGCGGTAAAAACCCACTCCCAATGTGGGTTTACCTGTATGTGCTGCCTAGGATTTTAATATCCTACCTTGAAGAGCGTCCAAAATAATCCTGCAGGGTGTAGATATAGTCAAGCGGGAAAAAACCCACTTTTCAGATATCTGGCCAGAACTTTTTACTGGTTTGAGATATTGAAATAGTGACTATACAGGCAGCTAGGCCTAGTCGTAAACTTTCTTATGACTCATAAGAAAAAATTGAGCTATAGAACACCTCTGTAGGGTGCGCCGTTAGTGAGAAAAATTGCCCCGATTCGGCGGGAAAAGCCCAATGCGGGGAAAAACCCATATATATACACGTGTGTCGTAGTCTAAAAGCATTTTCTGTCTAATTGCAATTAGACGGAGAATTTCAGTCTAATTGCAATTGGGCTAGTCTAACAGCATGAGACTGAGCAAAATGCTGTTAGACTGAACACTAATGTACCATTGTTCGTCTAATTGCATTTTGATATAAAATGTTTTGTTTAATGCATAAGAACAGCGCTTCACTGTAATTGTATACGGAGAAGGGTACAGAAAGTCGAAAAGATATTACGTCATTAAGAATAGCTTTGAAAACATAGCAGCGTAACGGGTAGCCAGCAATAGTTAGCTAAGCAATAGGTTGCGGCGCTGGCATGTAATGGTCCGCGGCTTCACCCTCTCCGCAACCTCTACTCTTGTACCTAAACTGCTTAAACCTAGACCAACTACAAAAGCAGTGATTATATTGGAAGCCGGCACAGCACACAATAAATATAAATGAATACAAAATAGGCCTGGCTTCCAAAGGATCTGCACACTGTAGCACAGCTGCAAAGACCAACACAATAACCTTAGCTGCAGAGCTCAGCCTTCCTGCTAACTCCTTCTAGGTGCCTTCCTTCCAAACAGCCAACCTTAAGAGAGAGAGAAGAGACTTAACCGACCTGCCTGCCTGCCTGCCTGAACCAGACTGACTGGCTGAGCTCTGCTGCAGCTTGAAACTCTAAACGAAATGATCAATCTTCCAATTCTTTGCAACAATGCGCAAGCAACTGCAATGAAACTTTATACTTACCTAAAGTATGGCTTAGCGCGCGAACTATTCAACTCGTGACATACCTCCGTTAGCAGATTCAGCGTCCTCGCTGAAGAGCTCGCTGCGCATGTGCAGATCTCAATGGAGCCTTACAATCAAAATCTAGTCACACTGTTTTTTAATTAAAGTTGTTGCTTTTTTTGTATTTTTTTCACAAAGTCAAAGTTCGTTTCATTAAAAGCAAAGTTCGGAATAAAGCTTCGATCGTCCTGAGCAGAAGTTGTCTTCGGTCATGGCAAGTCAAGGCAGTCGGAATGGATATTCACGGTCTTTGTTGTGTTCAGGATACAGTTCGTTCCAAATGTTCTTCATCAGGCGGCGCAGGTAGTCCTGCATGTCCTGGAAGTAGCTAGGCTGAAGGTGATCAGGATAGCCCTCCAGCATGCGTTTGTAGGTCGCGTAGTGTTCCTGACGAACACTTTTCAACCAGGACTCATGGTCTGACTTCTGCAGGTTAGCTTTCTGCTTAAGGCGCTGTTGAGCCATTTCCCTGAAGTAGGTGCCATCTGAAGAGACCCGCCGACGCAATGCGTACGGCATCATCTGATTTCCACGACCAGGAGGGGCCCCTGAATGCGCGGCACTGGGGATCACACAAAATCTGATACGGCATCAGACGTATAAATCCGCAGCGCCGTAGCTGGGAATTTAAAGTACCTGCTAGTTGAATAAGCCGCGGTGACTCTTTTCCAGTTGTCGTTCCACCAATTCCTGAGAATCCATCATATCGGAGCCTTTCCTGCCCTAGAACATCCGGAAGTTCAAGCATTCCATCTAAGGACTGGTCACAGCTAATACTGCTCAAGCTAGAAGCTTCCGCTGCGGTACTATTTTCACGTTGTGGGAGTTTCATTCTAGGAAGGGGTCTATGAAAACACGACATCATTCGCAGTGATGGACCGACCAAATTAGCCTCAAAGGGGATTCTCGTCCCGTCGATGGTAATAAAGCTTGACCTCACCAATCGCTTCCAGGATATCTGTACCAATGATGCATTCGGCTGGACAACTGTCCATTACTCGCAGTCCGAACCGTTTCTGGAACTGGCCGATTTGTACAAGGCAGTACACTAGCCCTTTGAACCGTACTAGGCTACCACTAGCTGTAGCAGCCACCTGCCTGATTACGCTACAGAATTTACCTTTTAACGGAGGTACTTGCTGCAGCACTGTGGCTGACAGGACGCTACTGTTGGCACCAGTGTCCAACAAAGCCTTCAACTCGTGGTTGTCGACCCTAATCGTTACATCAATGTCCGCCACCAACTCTGGAGGGCTAATCCTCTCAAACTCAGTTCCCGTGTCCCCAAAGGGACTCCAGTCCTCCCTCATCAGCTGGGTAGTCGTGAGGTCTTTGTCCATTAACAAGTCAACACACCTGTCCAACCTGAACTCATCGTAACCACGAATCTCCAGTAATCCAACTGGCATCCATCCGCTTCATCTCGCTTAACCAGTCTCAAATCTACTTGATAGATTTGTGCGAGAACAGACTTCAGGGGCCTAGGCGGCTGTTCCGATTTGAACCACAGAGTCCCTGTTAGCAAAGGGTTAACTAACATGGACCTGTACATCAACTGTTCACCGCCCTGCTGCATCAAGAACAAACCAAGAGGCTTGTACTTGGGCGTTCTGACTAAGCAGTGTCAACATCGTCATCACGGGCATCGGCTCCAGCTTTTGCCGAGAACCAATGACACCTCTGCTGTGTCCACGGTATCCACCTAGACATCCTCGTAGCTGGACCTGCGACCTCTGCACTCCCTGGTAGTCTGGAAGGAGTGGACCGGAAAAGTCGTTCTAGTTCCATTCCTTCGAAAGTTTCCTCCACGCTGTCCACTGGGCTATTCTCAGCGTCAAAGGTCTTTCGGATACCCAGGCTGCAGTTTTGCCTACGCTGCAGTTCCTGCAGGTGGGCTCCATACGGGATGGTGGGTACGGTTCGAAGAACGCGGACACCTCCATTGGAATTGGATTCTGGACCACTAAGGATTCTCTGGATCAGCCGTCGGTTCTGTTGGCTGAGCTCTTCTACCTGCTGAGCCAGGTGAGCAGTGTCACTGGCCATAGGTGTGGATTCCGTTGTGCTGCAAGAAAAATTCTTTTTTTCATCTCCTTTTTATTTACGACTGTGGAGGTTTACACTTTAGTGCTGCTGTTTTTTTCGCCCTCTGTTGTATTCACTTGATACTTAAGGTTCTCGATTATGCATTTATTTCAGGTTAATTGGAGTGGATTGTTGTCTTTACTCTCTAACTTTCGGAGGATACTAGCTTATTTATTTAATTTTTTGTTTGACCTGTCACTTTTGTTGGCTGTCTACAGTGACCTTTAGTTGGCCGGTTTCTGCTTTTGGTTTGCTAATAAAATGGAATGTGGAGCCCAATCTTGTTTTACAATTGGTTGATCATTACTCTCTTGGTATTTATTTTCTTTTTTATTTCGAGACTCAACAAGGAACAGATTTTCTTTGACACTTCAGAGAACCAAGGTATATATGTATATATATATATATATATATATATATATTATATTACGTAATTTTGTTAATACAGGGAATCTGAATAATTATATTTAAAATGCCGGTCGGCCACTCTCCTACTAAACCCGGACACGAGCCCCCACCGAATAATTCAGTCCCCCACCAACTGGGCCCAAGCTCCTGGCTATGAGCCACCAAATCACTCGAACCAAGCCACTCCCGCCCTTTCAGGTCAAGGAGATGCTCCGTTTACAAGGTAACATAGTGGTTTATCAAGGACTTAACAACATGTTTGAGGCTCAACATGTTTGAGCGCATAGCTACTGCTAACGGTTGGTATGCACCTGAAAAGCAAGAATTACCCCGCGTTTTTGCGTGGTTACGCGGCCGAGCAATGGGATGACTTCCCTGCAGGTATATATACAGACGAATTGGGACCAAGTAAAGGAGACTTTAACTGAAAAATTATGCTCGGTTGAAGTCACAAGCGTTCACGTCTCTGACCTCCACAGTCGTAAATAAAAAGGAGATGAAAAAAAGAATTTTTCTTGCAGCACAACGGAATCCACACCTATGGCCAGTGACACTGCTCACCTGGCTCAGCAGGTAGAAGAGCTCAGCCAACAGAACCGACGGCTGATCCAGAGAATCCTTAGTGGTCCAGAATCCACCTAAATGGAGAGGTCCGCGTTCTTCGAACCGTACCCACCATCCCGTATGGAGCCCACCTGCAGGAACTGCAGGCGAAAGGGAAACTGCAGCCTCGTATCCGAAAGACCTTTGACGCTGAGAATTAGCCCAGTGACGAAAAGAGGAAACTTTCGAAGGAATGGAAACTAGAACGACTTTTCCGGTCCACTCCTTCCAGACTACCAGGGAGTGCAGAGGTCGCAGGTCCATACGAGGATGTCTAGGTGGATACCGTGGACACAGCAGAGGTGTCATTGGTTCTCGGCAAAGCTGGAGCCGATGCCCGTGATGACGATGTTGACACTGCTTAGTCGAGAGGGAACGCCCAAGGCCAAGCCTCTTGGTTTGTTCTTGATGCAGCAGGGCGGTGAACAAGTTGATGTACAGGTCCATGTTAGTTAACCCTTTGGCTATCATCACAGGGACTCTGTGGGTCTAAATCGGAACAGCCGCCTAGGGCCCCCAGTCTGTTCTCGCACAACGCTATCAAGTAGATTTGAGACTGGTTAAGCGAGATGAAGTGATGGATGCCAGTTGGAGTCACCGGGAGATTCGTGGTTACGATGAGTTCAGGTTGGGACAGGTGTGTTGACTTGTTACACGGACAAAGACCTCACGACCACCCAGCTGATGAGGGAGGACTGGAGTCCCTTGGGGACACGGGAACTGAGTTGGAGAGGATTAGCCCTCCAGAGTTGGTGGCGGACACTGATGTAACGATTAGGGTCGACAACCACGAGTTGAAGGCTTTGTTGGACACTGGTGCCAACAGTAGCGTCCTGTCAGCCACAGTGCTGCAGCAAGTAAGCCTCCGTTAAAAGGTAAATTCTGTAGCGTAATCAGGCAGGTGGCTGCTACAGCTAGTGGTAGCCTAGTACGGTTCAAAGGGCTAGTGTACTGCCTTGTACAAATCGGCCAGTTCCCAAAAACGGTTCGGACTGGGCGAGTAACGGACAGTTGTCCAGCCGAATGCATCATTGGTACGAGATGGTTCCTGGAAGCGATTGGTGAGGTCAGCTTTATTACCATCGACGGGACGAGAATCCCCTTTGAGGCTATCTTGGTCGGTCCATCACTGCGAATGATGTCGTGTTTTCACAGACCCCTTCCTAGAAATGGAAACTCCCACAACGTGAAAATAGTACCGCAGCGGAAGCTTCTAGCTTGGCAGATTAGTTGCGATCAGTCCTTAGATGGAATGCTTGAACTTCCGGATGCGTTCTCAGGCAGGAAAGGCTCCGATATGATGGATTCTCAGAATTGGTGGAACGTCAACTGGAAAGAGTCACCGCGGCTTATTCAACTAGCAGGTACTTTAAATTCCCAGCTACGGCGCTGCGGATTTGCGCGTCTGATGCCGTATCAGAGTCTGTGTGATCCCCAGTGCCGCGCATTCAGGGGCCCCTCCTGGTCGTGGAATTAGATGATGCCGTACGCATTGCGTCGGCGGGTCTCTTCAGATGGCACCTACTTCAGGGAAATGGCTCAACAGCGCCTTAAGCAGAAAGCTAAACTGCAGAAGTCAGACCATGAGTCCTGGTTGAAAAGTGTTCGTCAGGAACACTACGCGACCTACAAACGCATGCTGGAGGGCGATCCTGATCACCTTCAGCCTAGCTACTTCCAGGACATGCAGGACTACCTGCGCCGCCTGATGAAGAACATTTGGAACGAACTGTATCCCGAACACAACAAAGACCGTGAATATCCATTCCGACTGCCTTGACTTGCCATGATTGGGAAGACAACTTCTGCTCAGGACGATCGAGGTTTTATTCGAACTTTTGCTTTTAATGAAACGAACTTTGACTTTGTGAAAAATACAAAAAAAGCAACAACTTTAATTAAAAACAGGTGTGACTAGATTTTGATTGTAAGGCTCCATTGAGATCTGCACATGCGCAGCGAGCTCTTCAGCGCGAGGACGCTGAATCTATAACGGAGGTATGTCACGAGTTGAATAGTTCGCGCGCTAAGCCATACTTTTAGGTAAGTATAAAGTTTCATTGCAGTTGCTTGCGCATTGTTGCAAAGAATTGAAGATGGATGATTTCGTTTAGAGTTTCAAGCTGCAGCAGAGCTCAGCCAGTCAGTCTGGTTCAGGCAGGCAGGCAGGCAGGTCTGTTGAGTCTCTTCTCTCTTAAGGTTGGCTGCTTGAAGGAAGGCACCTAGAAGGAGTTAGCAGGAAGGCTGAGCTCTGTAGCTAAGGTTATTGTGTTGGTCTTTGCAGCTGTGCTACAGTGTGCAGATCTTGGAAGCCAGGCCTATTTTGTATTCATTTATATTTATTGTGTGCTGTGCCAGTTTCCAATATAATCACTGCTTTTGTAGTTGGTCTAGGTTTAAGCAGTTTAGGTACAAGAGTAGAGGTTGCGGGAGAGGGTGTGAAGCCGCGGACCATTACATGCCAGCGCCGCAACCTATTGCTTAGCTAACTATTGCTGGCTACCTGTTACGCTGCTATGTTTTCAAAGCTATTCTTCCCATGACGTAATATCTTTTCGACTTTCTGTACATTCCTTCTCCGTATACAATTACAGTGAAGCGCTGTTCTTATGCATTAAACAAAACATTTTATATCAAAATGCAATTAGACGAAACAATGGTACATTAGTGTTCAGTCTAACAGCATTTTGCTCAGTCTCATGCTGTTAGACTAGCCCAATTGCAATTAGACTGAGAATTCTCCGTCTAATTGCAATTAGACAGAAAATGCTTTTAGACTACGACACGTGTATATATGGGTTTTTCCCCGCATTGGGCTTTTCCCGCCGAATCAGCAATTTTTCTCACTAACGCGCACCCTACAGAGGTGTTCTATAGCTCAATTTTTTCTTATGAGTCATAAGAAAGTTTACGACTAGGCCTAGCTGCTCGTATAGTCACTATTTCAATATCTCAAACCAGTAAAAAGTTCTGGCCAGATATCTGAAAAGTGGGTTTTTTCCGCTTGACTATATCTACACCCTGCAGGATTATTTTGACGCTCTTCAAGGTAGGATATTAAAATCCTAGGCAGCACATACAGGTAAACCCACATTGGGAGTGGGTTTTACCGCATTGGCGAGTGGTTTTCCCCCTTTCTGACTACGTATGGGCGCCACAGACGTTCATCTTTCACAAAGATTGCAATTTGTTGATTGTTTGTTTAAGTCGCTTAGGGACAGCATTATGGAAGCGCAAACGCATTATCTATATATGTATGAGCGTAGCAATTTTTCTTCATTTAGAAAAAATAATCATAAATTAATTAGAACAGAATGAGAAATTATTAGAAAGTAAAGCCAAATCAAGTCTTCGAAAACAATTAGAAAACAATAGAAACATTTTAGAAAACATAAGAAATTATTTAGAAAACAACTGTAGAAAAATCGACATTTTTTCCTGAAAAACAATAGGAAATCAATTAGAAAAACAATGAGAAATAGATAATAAATAATAAATAAATAAACAAATAATAACAGATAATAAATAAAAAGCAGAAAAAAATCAGAAATTAATTAGAAAATGGACACCCTCCGTTTAGAAATTAATTAGAAAACAATGAGAAAACACAAAAAAAATTTGCAGAAAACATTAAGAAAAATAACGAAAATTATCGTTGAGTTTTTCAATTGTTTTCTAAAACGGGCTTCGTGTGAATCGGTTCGGTTCCCCTCAGTAGCGGCGCCAGGATTTTTTGAAGGGGGGGGACGACTCCAAAATCATAATCAAAATTTTTTGGTTTCATACAACAAATGAAACGTTTACAATGTAATGTAACTACATTACATTTGGGAGATCCCTTTTTAACGTCATATTATTACGCTTTACAATTGTGTTGCTACAATGTAGGTTGCTACATTGTAGCTACATACATTGTAGCTACAATGTATTGTAGTTACATTGTAGTTACATTGTAGTTATATTGAAATACATTTTTGTTCAGTACGTAATGAATTATTTCCAACAGCTGCATATTTTTAATTAAGAATTATATAGCTATTACGTACGCACAATTTCAAACATGCGCGTAAATAAAATAAATAAATACGTAAATAAATAAATAAATAAATCTAAATTTTTGAAAATTTCCCTTAATATTTTGAAACATCGAGGACAGTAGAGATTATACAGTGTCATTTTGTGTAAAGTAAAACTTTCTAACGTCTTTTTTACAATCGTAAAGTTCGTTCATAGTTTAAGGTAGCGCTTGCATTATCGGGATTATTGATGTAATATTTGACAGATTTATAAATTTTGAAGAAATCCTAAGTGAGTCTAGTCTGGCTGGAGGGTTATCTTGTGACAAAATTTCGGCTCATAGGAATCCATGATTGATAGCTACCTTCATGGCTTAGAAAATCAAAATATTATAAAGGCTGCACATGATAAATTTGAATGTCCAGTGTGAAAGAGCGTAAAAAAAGAGCTTGAAAACGATGTGTATATCTGTTAACTACGTGGTTTGTATCAAAAGTTACAGGCAGTTGAATATACGACAGTTACGTTTACCATTACAAACGCGAATGGGTGTAAAAACTAATCGTTCGGAAATCAACTCTACAGGGCTTTTCATGATGCTGTTGGATTTGTTCATTATTTTATGAAATATACTGTGCGACTTATTAAAAAGCATAATACTTGAGCAAAACTGAAGTGATTAATGAGAAACTTTTCATTTTGATTTTCTCATAAATGCTGGGACCGAAATTTTTCATGCACGTTTATTTGACGGGTATGCAGGGGGAAATTTTTTAGTTCTTGTTTAAATAATATATTCCGTGAGTATATTGACTTTCAAAATATTCGAATGTTCATAAAATATCCAAAACTGCATAAACCTAGACCAACTACAAAAGCAGTGATTATATTGGAAGCCGGCACAGCACACAATAAATATAAAAATGAATGCTAAATAGGGCCTGGTCAAAAGCATCTGCAGCATGACTTGTAGCACAGCTGCAAAGACCAACACAATAACCTTAGCTGCAGAGCTCAGCCTCTGCTAACTCCTTCTAGGTGCCTTCCTTCCAAACAGCAATCTTTTAAGAGAAAAGGGACTCACTGATTCCTATGCAGTTTTAAATGTCTTTGTCTGCACGACTGGCTGCCTCTGCAGCTTCACCTAAACGAAATGATCAATCTTCCAATTCTTTGCAACAATGCGTCCGTAATGAAACTTCTATACTTACCTACTTAGAGGCAACTATTCAACTCAGACATACCTCCGTTAGCAGATTCAGTTGCCGGAAGAGCTCAAGGCATGTGCAGATGCTCCATAATCAAAAACGTCACACTGTTTTTTAATTCAGTTACGCTTTTGTATTTTTTCACAAAGTCAAAGTTCGTTTCATTAAAGCAAGCTCGAATAGCTTCAGATCGTGTCCTGGAGCAGAAGTTGTCTTCGGTCATGGCAGTCAAGCAGTCGGAATGATTCACGCAGTCTTTGTTGTGTTCAGGATGTTCACCCCAAATGTTTACAAGCCCTGCATCCTGGAAGGCTGAAGGTGATCACTCTGTTAATGTGTTTGTAGGGTCTTAGTGTTCCTGACAATCAGACCATGGCTGCAGGTTGCTTCTGCTTTATTGCTGCTGCCATTTCCCTGAAGTAAGCTTCAACGCTGAGAGACTCGGCCGACGCAATGCGTGTCGGCATCATCTGAGACCAGGAGGGGCCCCTGAATGCGCGCGGCACCGGGGGATCACACAAAATCTGATACGGCATCAGACGCAAGTCCGCAGCGCCGTGTTGTAATTTCCAGCACTGTTGGAATTGCCGCGGTGACTCTTTTCCTTGTTGCCCATCAATTTCGAGAACGACACCGGAGTTCTCCTTAGGATCCGGGTTCAAGCATCTAAGGACTGGCTCAGCACCACTGCTCGCGCTGGAAGCTCCGCCGCGGCTTCACGTTGCGGGAGTTTCATTTAGAAGGGGTCTTAGGCAAAACACGACACTATTCGGCAAGGATGGGACCGACCAAATTAAATTAAAGGGGGATTCTCTCGTCCTGTCGATGGTAATAAGTTTATTCAATTGGTCGCTTTTTCCAGGATATTCGGGTAATATCGATGCAGTATATCGGCTGCCCATTACCGCGAATTCGAACGTTTCCGGAACTGGCCGATTTTTTGTACAAAAGGTACACCAAGCCCTTGAACCGTACTAGCTACCACTAGCTGTAGGCCACCACGCCAATGGGTACCTACCTTTAACGGAGGTTTCGCCGCACTGCGGCTGACAGGACGCTACTGTTGGCACCATGTCCAACAAAGCCTTCAACTCGTGGTTGTCGACCCTAATCGTTACATCAATGTCCGCCACCAACTCTGGAGGGCTAATCCTCTCAAACTAGTTCCCGTGTCCCCAAAGGACTCCAGTCCTCATCAGCTGGGTAGTCGTGAGGTCTTGGGCCCATTAACAAGTCAACACACTTTCGTCCAACCTGAACTCATCGTAACCACGAATCTACAGTAACTAACTGGCATCCAACCGCTTCATCTCGCTTAACCAGTCTCAAATCTACTCTTGATAGATTTGTGCGAGAACAGACTCGTAGGGGGCCTAGGCGGCTGTTCCGATTTGAACTACAGAGTCCCCTTGTTGGCAAAGGGTTAACTAACATGACCTGTACATTCACCCTGTTCACCGCTCCTGTTGCATCAAGAACAAACCAAGAGGCTTGTACTTGGGCGTTCTGACTAAGCAGTGTCAACATCGTCATCACGGGCATCGGCTCCAGCTTTTGCCGAGAACCACGACACCCCTGCTGTGTCCACGGTATCCACCCAGACACTCGCAGCTGGACCTGCGACCTCTGCACTCCCTGCAGTCTGGAAGGAGTGGACCGGAAAAGTCGTTCTAGTTCCATTCCTTCGAAAGTTTCCTCCACGCTGTCCACCTCTTGGGCTATTCTCAGCGTCAAAGGCTCCGGATACCCAGGCTGCAGTTTTGCCTACGCTGCAGTTCCTGCAGGGTTCGGGTTTATACGGGGATGGTGGGCACGAAGTTCGAAGAACGCGGACACTCTCCATTGGAATTGGATCTCTGGACCACCAAGGATCTCTCTCGGATCAGCCGTCGGTTCTGTTGGCTGAGCTCACTATCTGCTGAGCCAGGTGAGCAGTGTCACTGGCCATAGGTGTGGATTCCGTTGTGCTGCAAGAAAAATTCTTTTTTTCATCTCCTTTTTATTTACGACTGTGGAGGTCAGAGACGTGAACGCTTGTGACTTCAACCGAGCATAATTTTTCAGTTAAAGTCTCCTTTACTTGGTCCCAATTCGTCTGTATATATACCTGCAGGGAAGTCATCCCATTGCTCGGCCGCGTAACCACGCAAAAACGCGGGGAGGTATAGTGCCTTTTCAGGTGCATACCAACCGTTAGCAGTAGCTATGCGCTCAAACATGTTGAGCCTCAAACATGTTGTTAAGTCCTGAAATCATCCCCTATGTTACCTTCGTAAACAGGTATCTCCTTGACCTGAAAGGGCGGGAGTGGCTTGGTTCCGGGAAGTGATTTGGTGGCTCATGGCCAGGAGCGCTTGGGCCCGGTTGGTGGGGGACTGAATTATTCGGTGGGGGCTCGTGTCCGGGTTTAGTAGGAGAGTGGCCGACCGGCATTTTAAATATAATTATTCAGATTCCCTGTATTACCAAAATTACGTAATCTAATATATATATATATATATATATATATATATACATATATACCTTGGTTCTCTGAAGTGTCCAAAGAAAATCTGTTCCTTGTTGAGTCTCCGAATAAAAAGAAAATAAATACCAAGAAGGTAATGATCAACCAATTGTAAGTAAAGATTGGGCTCCACATTCCATTTTATTAGCAAACCAAAAGCAGAAACCGGCCAACTAAAGGTCACTGTAGACAGCCAACAAAAGTAACTGAGTCCAACAAAATTAATCCAATAAACTAATTATCCTCCGAAAGTTAGAAAATAAGGAATAAACCCCCCCCCCCCCCCCCCCCCCCCCTTTTTTTCATCAATCCACTCCAATTAACCTCCGAAATATAATGCATAATCGAGAACATAAATTATCAAGTGAATACAACAGAGGGCGAAAAAAAACAGCAGCACTAAAGTAAACCTCCACAGTCGTAAATAAAAAGGAGATGAAAAAAAGAATTTTTCTTGCAGCACAACGGAATCCACACCTATGGCCAGTGACACTGCTCACCTGGCTCAGCAGGTCGAAGAGCTCAGCCAACAGAACCGACGGCTGATCCAGAGAATCCTTAGTGGTCCAGAATCCAATTCCAATGGAGGTCCTGCGTTTTCGAACCGTACCCACCATCTTGTATGGAGTCTACCTGCAGGAACTGCAGCGTAGGCAAAACTGCAGCCTGGGTATCCGAGAAGACCTTGACGCTGAGAATAGCCCAGTGGACAGCGTGGAGGAAACTCTTCGAAGGGAATGGAATCCAGGAACGACTTTTCCCGGTCCACTTTCCAGACTACCAGGGAGGCAGAGGTCGGTGTCCTAGCTACGAGGATGTCTAGGTGGATACCGTGGACACGGTAGCAGGTGTCGCTTGTTCTCGGCAAAAGCTGGAGCCGATGCCCGTGATGACGATGTTGACACTGCTTAGTCAGAACGCCCAAGTACAGCTCTCCTTTGGTTTGTTCTTGATGCAGCAGGGCGGTGAACAGTTGATGTACAGGTCCATGTTAGTTAACCTTTGCCGTTGTGGACTCTGTGGTCGAATTTGAACAGCCGTCAGGCCCCTGAAGTCTGTTCTCGCACAAATCTATCAAGTAGATTTAAGACTGGTTAAGCGAGATGAAGCGGATGGATGCCAGTTGATTACTGGAGATTCGTGGTTACGATGAGTTCAGTTGGACAGGTGTGTTGACTTGTTAATGGACAAAGACCCCACGACTACCCAGCTGATGAGGGAGGGACTGGAGTCCCTTGGGACACGGGAACCGAGTTTGAGAGGATTAGCCCTCCAGAGTTGGTGGTGGACATTGATGTAACGATTAGGGTCGACAACCACGAGTTGGCTTTGTTGGACACTGGTGCCAACAGTAGCGTCCTGTCAGCCAGTACAGCAAGTACCTCCGTTAAAAGGTAAATTTGTAGCGTAATCAGGCAGGTGGTTGCCAAGAAGCTAGTGGTAGCCTAGTACGGTTCAAAGGGCTAGTGTACTGCCTTGTACAAATCGGCCAGTTCCAGAAACGGTTCGGACTGCGAGTAATGGACAGTTGTCCAGCCGAATGCATCATTGGTACAGATATCCTGGAAGCGATTGGTGAGGTCAAGCTTTATTACCATCGACGGGACGAGAATCCCCTTTGAGGCTACACTTGGTCGGTCCATCACTGCGAATGGATACCGTTTTCATAGACCCCTTCCTAGAATGAACTCCCACAACGTGAAAATAGTACCGCAGCGGAAGTTCTAGCTTGAGCAGCTAGCTGTGA
Organism: Trissonchulus latispiculum; assembly: GCA_030248195.1. Lineage (NCBI taxonomy): Eukaryota > Metazoa > Nematoda > Enoplea > Enoplida > Ironidae > Trissonchulus > Trissonchulus latispiculum. The sequence continues at coordinate 2,564 of JASAND010028196.1, read as the reverse complement.
CCAGTCCTTAGATGGAATGCTTGAACTTCCGGATGTTCTAGGGCAGAAAGGCTCCGATATGATGGATTCTCAGGAATTGGTGTGGAACGACAACTGGAAAAGAGTCACCGCGGTTTATTCAACTAGCAGGTACTGTGAATTTCAGCTACGGCGCTGCGGATTTATACGTCTGATGCCGTATCAGATTTTGTGTGATCCCCAGTGCGCGCATTCAGGGGCTCCTCCGGTCGTGGAAATTAGATGTACGCATTGCGTCGCAGTGTCCTTCAGATGGCACCTACTTCAGGGAAATGGCTCAACAGCGCCTTAAGCAGAAAGCTAACCTGCAGAAGTCAGACCATGAGTCCTGCTGAAAAGTGTTCGTCAGGAACACTACGCGACCTACAAACGCATGCTGGAGGGCTATCCGACTACCTTCAGCCTAGCTACTTCCAGGACATGCAGGACTACCTGCGCCGCCTGATGAAGAACATTTGGAACGAACTGTATCCTGAACACAACAAAGACCGTGAATATCCATTCCGACTGCCTTGACTTGCCATGACCGAAGACAACTTCTGCTCAGGACGATCGAAGCTTTTATTCCGAACTTTGCTTTTTTAATGAAACGAACTTTTGACTTTGTGAAAAAAATACAAAAAAAAGCAACAACTTTAATTAAAAACAGTGTGACTAGATTTTGATTGTAAGGCTCCATTGAGATCTGCACATGCGTGCGAGCTCTTCAAAGAGACTTTCGAATCTGCTAACGGAGGTAGCGTCACGAGTTGAATAGTTCGGTGCGCTTGCCATACTTAGGTAAGTATAAAGTTTCATTGCAGTTGCTTGCGCATTGTTGCAAAGAATTGGCATTGATCATTTCGTTTAGAGTTTCAAGCTGCAGCAGAGCTCAGCCAGCTTCTAGTCTGGTTCTAGGCGGCAGGCAGGTACCGGTTGCTTCCTCTCTCTGCCAATGTTTGAAGGAAGGCACCTTCACGAGCAACAAAAGTTTATATCGCAATTAGACGAACGGTACAGTGCCCAATCGGCCACATTTTTTCCGGTTTTCATGTTGTTGACGTCACTGCAAATTGGACGGAAATTTCCCGCCCAATACTGTAATTTCAATGTATGTTTTAGACTACGCACACACGAAAAATTTCTCTCAAATTTTTCGCCGAATTTTAAAAATTTTTCGAATATAATTCTACAGAAAATTTTATGAAGCTCAATTTTTTTCTTATGAGTCATGTTAGACTAGGCCGCTGCCTGTGGCACTATTTCAATATTCAAACCAGTAAAAAGTCTTGCCAGAGTGGGTTTTTTCCCGACCTACACCCTGCAGGATTTGACGCTCTTCAAGGTGGTATTACTGTAAGTCCAGCAGGTAAAACTGCGATGGAGCGGGTTTTTTTACCGTATTGGCAAAATTTCGAACGACAAGGCGCCACAGGCGTCTGTCTTCACAAAGATGAACGCCTGTGGCGTGCCTTACACATGGGGGCAATGGTGGGGGAAGACAATAGCCACGTGATGTAGAAACCCATGGTGTACGTGGGTTTACCTGTATGTTCTGCCTAGGATTTTAATATCCTACCTTGAAGAGCGTCCAAAATAATCCTGCAGGGTGTACATATAGTCTTGTTGCGAAAAACCCACTTTTCAGACATCTGGCCAGAACTTTTACTGGTTTGAGATATTGAAATAGTGACTATACAGGCAAATAGTCATAATTGCAAACTTTCTTATGACTCATAAGAAAAAATTGTAATGGAGAACACCTCTGTAGGGTGCGCCGTTAGTGAGAGAAAAATTGCCCCGATTCGGCGGGAAAAGCCCAATGCGGGGGAAAACCCATATATATACACGTGTGTGTCGTAGTCTAAAGGCATTTTCTGTCTAATTGCAATTAGACGGAGAATTTCAGTCTAACTGCAATTGGGCTAGTCTAACAGCATGAGACTGGAGCAAAATGTTGTTAGAATCAATCACCAATGTACCATTGTTCGTCTAATTGCATTTTTGATATAAAATTTTTTTGTTTAATGCATAAGAACAGCGCTTCACTGTAATTGTATACGGAGAAGTGGGACAGAAAGTCGAAAAGATATTACGTCATTAAGAATAGCTTTGAAAACATAGCAGCGTAACGGGTAGCCAGCAATAGTTAGCTAAGTTAACAGGTTGCGGCGCTGGCATGTAATGGTCCGGCGGCTTCACCCTCTCCGCAACCTCTACTCTTGTACCTAAACTGCTTAAACCTAGACCAACTACAAAAGCAGTGATTATTATTGGAAGCTTGTACAGCACACAATAAATATAAATGAATATAAAATAGGCCTGGCTTCCAAAGGATCTGCACACTGTAGCACAGCTGCAAAGACCAACACAATAACCTTAGCTGCAGAGCTCAGCCTTCCTGCTAACTCCTTCCTGTGTGCCTTTTTTTTTTTTTTTTTGTTGTTTTTGTTTTTTTTTTGTTTTTTTTTTTTTTTGTTTTTATTTTTTTTTTTTTTTTTGTTTATTTTTTTTTTTTTTTTTTTTTTTTTTTTTTTTTTTTTTTTTTTTTTCACGTAACTGAAATC
>JASAND010028195.1:0-24073 GCA_030248195.1 Trissonchulus latispiculum | reverse complement strand
ACGTATTGCTGCAAAAATTTTTTCAAGTACTGGGGGCTCCGCCCCCCAGACCCCCCGTTGCATATTACCTTGGACCCCCCCCTTTTCAAAATCCTGGGTGCGGGCCGGGGGGAGGGGGTAGCCGAAATTAGGGTGGGTGGGGTCAGCCGTTCTGAGGTGGGGTGGGGTCCTTAAAAATCGAATTTGGGGGGTAAAAAAATTTTTTGGTCAAAAATTCAGAAAAAGTTTGCAAATTTGCTAAAAAAGCGTTATTTCCAACTAAAAATCAACAATATTTCTTCATTTTTGCTCATTTGTTGGAAAAAACTTGGATTTTTTGCAAAAATTTCGAATTTTTCCAAAAAATTTCGAATTTTTACTAATTTTGAGGCAAAATTTTCAAAATTTTGAGGGTGGGGTCTGGCAAATTTGGGTGGGTGGGGTCTGGGATTTTGGCTATTTGGGGTGGGGTCTGCCTCCAAAATTTTGAGGGGTGGGGTCATGGCACTTTCCATTTGGGGGGAGGGGTGTCTCCCACCCCCCCCCCAGGTACACCTATGCCCCCGCCCCCTGGTAAAATTATGGGGGGGACCCCTAAAACGGCAATTTTGGCGACCCCTTCCCCCAGATTTTTGCTACCCCCCCCCCCGGCCAAAATGCATAAAATCGAAATTTAGTGGGGGATCCCCCCACCTCCGTCGGAGCACCCCCCCCCCCTCTCGATTTTTTCCCAGCCACACCCATGCTACTGATCGATCGATCCATCGGATCGATCTCTCGATTCGATTTTTGAAATCAGCGACCTCGATTTACTCTAGACGCAAGTTCCATAGGTGTAACGGAGATTTGGGATGGGGGGTGCGCCCCCCCAACATTTTCTTGCCCCCCCCCCCCCCCTCTCTCTCTCTGGAGACCCCCCCCCCTAGGACATGCTTGCTATGAATGCGCCTGCCGGGATTTGAACCCGGGACCTCCCCAAGCGGACTTGGGGCGCTCTGCCTCTGAGCAAGCGCTTAGTACAGGTACAAGCATACCCTGCAGATATGTAAGCAATAACTCATCTACGTTAGAAACTGCTGATATTAAAGCAACTTTCAACATAACATAGAAACGGAAAAAAGTATCGCTAAACAAAAATTAAAAATGAAAAACTCGTTGCAAGCATTTTTCCAAGTATAAGTTTGAGATTATTTTGAAAAAATGACCATTTTAGTTTGGCCACACTTGGCTAATATTTTGGTCTCAAAAAAGTGCTGGGGCTTGGAGCCGGGGGCATGGCATAGGCATAGGTGTAACGGAGATTTGGGGTAGGGCCCGCCCCCAACATTTTCGGGGTGGGGGGCCTCTGGAGACACACCCAACCCTCCCCCAAAAAAATTTTTCAATTTTTATGTATGTCAAAAATCGCCTTTTCAGCCGTTTGTAATACTAATAAACACCGAATCATGAAGTAATTTTAACATTAGACAGTGGTTCTAAACTCTAAAACTTGATTGTCCAGGTGTTTCTAAGTTCAAAAGAAGGCTAATATTCAGTCAAAAAGTCCATAAAACCGGTCATAAAGCGTGTCCGGCAGTGCAGCTATGATTTAAGGTGCTGGTTTCCTTTCGGGTATTTTTCACTCATACGGCTTTAATCCTTTACGTAAATGACTAAAACTTACAAAAGAACTATTTCCGTGCTCTTTAACATTCTGGGACCAGTCCCGTATTCTTAGGCCCAAAGATAAGAAAGTTTTGGTTTTTGGCCTTAAGCTCCCAGTAGGTAGACAAGACACGACATTGGTTGGTATGGCTGGAAAGAGAACTCGAAAATAACCATTTTTGCTCTTACAACCTTTGAGCTATATCCAGTGGTTAAGTTAGTATAAGCAAAAAACTGTTTTTAGGGTCAAAAATGGCCATTTTCGAGGAAATCAGTTTTTTCAAAATTACTGCCACATGTTAAGGACAAAAATGGCTTAGTTATGCTCAATCGATACATCGTCCAAATGCACATTTTATGAATGCCTATTAGCCGGAGTTTATTGCTTTCAGCTAGAGATTTGGCCGAAAAACCATTTTGGCAAAACTGCGATTATTTTGTTTCGAACATCGATTTCTCAAAAACTACTAAACGGATTCTGGAGATTTTCTGCAGAATCGAAATTCGCACTTCTGCGGAGGGACGTTTTTCTTGGTTTGGGCTAAAACATATTGAGTAGCAAGAAAACTCAATGCGAAGTTGCCAAATTTCGTGTTACTGTGCATTTGGCCGATTTTCTCGACCGTTAATACCTGCTGAGCCAAATCCAAAAAAACGTCCCTCGGCCCATATGTCCTTCATATCGCGGCACAAAAAGAACTTTTGGCCAATTCTTCAGTTTTGAGAAATCGATGTTCAAAACTTTTGATCTATATTCATCCTGTTAGGTGTCAGCATGACAGAAAATTTCTGCAATTTTTTGCTAATTTTGCCAGTTCTATAAGCTCATGTGAATGTACAGATAATAAGCTCTAAAACGATGTATAAAGCTCTCTGCAACTCCCAAAATTGCGAAAGTTATAGCGTTTCAAAAAACACCACAAAAGCACTGCACAAAAGGATACCAGCACTTTAAAGGGGGTGTCTCATATCTCCTCGATTTTGAGTTGAGAGTGCCATAAGGTTTTCAGCATCCCGGATTTACTAAAATCGGTGTCGATTGCGTTAAAAGTGGCTAGATATGAAGACATTTACGATTTAGTGCAAAAATGTGAGTGAAATGGGTCATTCCAAATCAGTGCAACAATTACACGAGAAACCGATACTGCCAGCGTGATCTACGACCAAACCTTAGTATATCATAAAAGTGCCTCCATCACAAATAATCACAGCTGCGAATAAAGTTAGCATGTCACAGAAATACAAATATAAAATAAATTGACTGGCTTACAGCTTAGCTATCTTGCCGTAAGGGGTAAACAGAGGTGGTGGTCATAGTTTCCTTTTGGAGGGGGGGGGGGGTTTGAGGGGAGGAGAGGATATTTCCCCCCAAAATTTTCAGAACTTTTCCCCCCAGATATTCTGACATTCCCGTCCAACTTTCGGCTACCACCCCCGAACTCCGCCCTCCCCCAAAAGTTAGCTAAATTTCGTCAAAGAATTAGAATGGTCATTTTTGGCACAACTTCTAAAATTTGAAAATGACGATAGCAAGAAATCTTGCGTTTTTTGGCCATTTCTTGTATTTTCTGATGGAAGCGCGAACTTGGGGGGAGCAGCATCCCCACATTTCGGGGTCGAGTCGACCACCAAATTTCTAAAATTTGCCCCCCCACCCAAGCATTTCCCCCCCCCAGAAATTTTTTGGGGGGATGTCCCCGCAACTGGGGTTGGGGGGGGGGTTAGTCGAAAATTGACCAAAAATAGGGTATTTTGGGCGAGTTTTGCAAAATTTTCTAAATTAGTGGCTTAAAGTACTTAATATAGCGAGAAATACAAGTTTAGATTTAGTACATCAAGCTTTAGACTTTAAAACTACTGTCTAATGTTAAAATTACTTCATGGTGCGATGTTTATTAGTGTTACAAACGGCTGAAAACAGGTGTGGCTGCCGAAAAAACTGGGGGTGAGGGTTCGAAAAAAGGAGGGTGGGGAGGGGGGTCTGTGCTGTCTGACTAAAAAGGGGGAGGGGGTCGGTCTTAAAAAATCGATTTGGGGGAGAGGTAAGAAAAATTTTTAGGGGGGGGGGGTCGGCGAAAAATCGGTTTTTCGGTCAAAACAGTGAAAATTTGCTCAATTTTAAACTGTTCAGATTTCGCTACCCCCTTCCAAACTGTTGGTTGACCGAAAGTGGCAAAAAATCGAAAATTCACTTTTTAAGCAAAAATGTGTAGTTTAGAAAATTTTTGCAAAATTTATATACTCTGAAAAACCCTATGTTTGTCCAATTTACGAGCCGTCGGAAAAGCTCCCACCAACGGGAGGGGTCCCCCCAAAAATTTGGGGGCGGGTAGAGAAAGTGGATGGGGGCTATTACTTCGCCCCCTCCCCTCCGCCTTACACCTATGCCATGCCCCCGGCTCCAAGCCCCTGCACTTTTTGGAGCCAAAATATTAGGCCAAGTTTTGCCAAACTAAAATGGTCATTTTTTCAAGAATAGTCTCAATCTTTTAAAAACTATATACTTGTAAAAAATGCTTGCAACGAGTTTTCTCATTTTTTATCTTTTGGTTAGCAAAAGTTTTTCCGTTTTTATGCTATGTTAAAAGTTGTTATAATATCAGCAGTTTCTAACGTTGATGTGTTAGTTCTTACATATCTGCAGGGTGTGCTTGTACCTGTACTAAGCGCTTGTAGCTCAGAGGCAGAGCGCCCCCCCAAGTCCGCTTGGGGAGGTCCCGGGTTCAATTCCCGGCGGGCGCATACATAACAAGCATGTCTTGCTGTTTTTTTCGAAAATTATCAATGCAATTGGGGCGGAAGCAAACATTTTTCGATTTTTTTAAGCAATTTTCTGGTCTACCCCGCCCGGAATCCCCCTTCTCTCCAAATCGATACTTCTACTTCAGAAGCTTCCAAAAATTCCTGAGCTGTTGCCCTCTCCCTACTCAGGTATGTATATACTTTCCATTCCAACAGACATCTTTCAAGTTTAAAACTTGAAGTATATACAAGAGTATATATACATTATATATAAACTATATATACATAGCTCAATACAAAGTTAATTTTTTGCGAAGTTCGCAAACTCTGCGAACTTCGCGAAGACAGCGACATTTCGCTAAATTTAGAGAAGTTCGCAACAAAATTTAGCGAAGTTTCTTTAAATTTCGCTAAAATCTTCGCGTACTTCGCTAAATTCTTGGCGAATTTCGCAAAATTATGCGAACTTCGCTAAACTTTAGCGAACTTGAAATCTAAATAACTTCAAATTTAGCGAAATGTCGCTAGTTTTGCGAAGTTCGCAGATTTTGCGAACTTCGCAAAAAATTAACTTTGTTTTGAGCTATACTGTATAATCGTATCATAGGGGTCGCGGCAGCGTCCCCTATATATAATATGTGTGAAAAGTGGCTGGAGACAGTGTAAAATAAGCTGCGCAGAAGCTGCGCAAAATCCTGCGCAGATTTCATGCATTTGGGTTATCGTAACGATAATCAAGTCTATACTTTGGAGGGTGGTGAATCTCTGTCCGATACTGAGTTTATGCGGGACTTGGGTATATATAATGATGAGTAATGATTTAACTTTCTCTAAGCATATAAGTCAAATTAGAGTCAAGGCTAACCAGAGAGTGGGAATTATCTTTAATAGATTTTATAGTAGAAATGCAGTCCTCTTAATTAAGCTTTTTGTGAAGTATGTTAGACCAGTTTTGGAATACTGCACCCAGATATGGTCACCTAGTTTGCTTAATGACATTGACGCTGTGGAAGGAGTACAGCGTGCATTTACAAAACGACTGTATATATGGCCTTGAGAATCTTACTTATAAAAGAAAGACTTAAACGTTACAACCTGCAACCATTGGAAATGAGAAGATTAATGTATGATTTATATTTGATGCACAGTATAGTGTAAAATGCCTTTGATTGTTCTTTTGATGATTATTGTACATATTCGCCTGAAGCAGGAACAAGGGACCATAACAGTTTGTATTAGACCTAAACGATATAAAAAGTCTAGAGCTAGCCATTTCTTTTTCTACAGAATTTGCAATGTTTGGAAGTGTGGAACTGTTTACCGGATAGTATTGTTACCTGTTCCTGTTTGAGCACATTTTAATCGAAACTGTTAAAGCATGAAGCTCAGCTGCACAAGTTTATGCGGGGGCGTGCATTACAAGGACAGTAGTCCTTTGCATGCCATGTTTTGTTTTCGTTTCACGCAATGTACGTACTTTACTTTCCTAAACTAAATTACCTCGAATTTTTTTCAGCTGTGTCTTTTTTTAATATCTAATAGCATACAAACCCAGGCTGCCAACCTTGCGTCACAGTGTGTATGAGTTTACATATAATTGTCTACTAACCCTGTCACGGCGTAGCCACTTGCATGCATCAGCATCGTTGTGGCAGATGTAATACCTGTTGGGTTGGCATTGGGGTTGGGCGGCCGCGGGGCAAATCACGTCTATGTAATAAAAGATATTTAGTACAAACAAGGCGTGATTTACTCGGGATTAAAAACAATTTCTCAATGTGACCGATCACTTCGCGAAAAGACAGAAATCGTTGGTCTTTTCACAAAAAGACTACGACATATATTATATGACATATATGCACATTAGGGAATATGCAACGGGGCCTGGTCTCAGCCCCGGCCCCGGTGGTCAGGCGCCGATCGATCCCGACCGGGGCCAAAAATTATATAGCGAAATAAGTTTTTGATTTAAAATTTAAAAGTTTAAAATAATAAGTTTTTGCTATTTTTTGACCAAAAGTTAGAAATTTTGAAAGTCAAAAATAGGTCAAAGTGTTTGTTTTCTCACCACTTTGAATGAAAACAACAATAGTTAATATATAGTTAATTGATGCCTGTATAACATTAATTTATTGCAAAATTTTGAAATTTTAGGAAAATTTTTGAAAATTTTCAATTTGGACCTAATTTCTAGGCCCCTTCACCGGCCGGGGCCACAATGAGGTCCCGGCCCCGACCCCGGTGCATCTCTAATGTACATGCATAGGTGTGGCTTGGCAAAAAATCTGGGGGGGGCGGGGGTTCGGCCGGAAAGGGGGAAGACTACCCAAAAATTGCCAAAAGCCCTCTAAATTTTCGATTTGTGGCCAAACATTTGGGGGGAGGTAGCAAAATCTTGAGGGGGGGCGTCGCCATAATTTGTCGAGGCCCATGCAACCCAAATTAAATTCAAAATGACATAAAGCGTACGTATATACCTGATGAAGACTTTTACAACTTTTGAAAAATTTTTTCAAAAGGCTTTTACAGGTTTCTTGAAAATTATATACAACGTATTTACAATATTAAAATTTCAATGTACGTACATTAAGTGAATTTACAATGAATGTTTAACGGATTTATAACGATAGATTCTTCCTGTGTTCTCCAGAAATTTTGGTCACTGGCAGATAAATATATATAGTTAGTATATATATATATTGAATTTAATTCAAATTTAATATATATAAAAAGCATATATATACGTATGTACTGAGCGTTGCAGCAGAAAATTTCGGATGCTGTTAAGTTAGGGGTGGGAGGGTATATCCCAGCCCAAAATCCTCCCAAAAAGCCACAAAAATAATCTAAGCTTTTTAAATTTTCTGCTCCTAATTAGCTTAGAATTATCTGAAATTTAAAATGTTTGAAAATCAGCGGGACATGCTTGCTATGAATGCGCCTGCCGGGATTTGAACCCGGGACCTCCCCAAGCGGACTTGGGGCGCTCTGCCTCTGAGCTACAAGCGCTTAGTACAGGTACAAGCATACCCTGCAGATATGTAAGCAATAACTCATCTACGTTAGAAACTGCTGATATTAAAGCAACTTTCAACATAACATAGAAACGGAAAAAAGTTTCGCTAAACAAAAATTAAAAATGAAAAACTCGTTGCAAGCATTTTTACAAGTATAAGTTTGAGATTATTCTTGAAAAAAATGACCATTTTAGTTTGGCCACACTTGGCCTAATATTTTGGCTCCAAAAAGTGCTGGGGCTTGGAGCCGGGGGCATGGCATAGGCATAGGTGTAACGGAGATTTGGGGTGGGGCCCGCCCCCAACATTTTCGGGGTGGGGGGCCTCTGGAGACACCCCCAACCCTCCCCCAAAACAATTTTTCAATTTTTATGTCAAAAATCGCAATTTCAGCCGTTTGTAATATTAATAAACATCGAACCATGAAGTAATTTTAACATTAGACAGTGGTTTTAAACTCTAAAACTTGATTGCCCCCGTGTTTCTAAGTCCAAAATAAGGTCAATATTCAGTTAGAAAGTCCATAAAACAATTAAAAACGTGTATATATTTCTCGCTATAATATATAAGTACTTTAAGCGAAAAATTTGGAGTTTTTAGAAAATTTTTGCAAAATTTACCCTAACTTTATTTTTGGCAATTTTTCGGGGGGGGGCGTCCCCCCCCCCCAAAATTTCTGGGGGGTTGAAAAATGCTTGGAGGGCTACCCCCCCACCTTACACCTAGGGGAGGGTGATCCCCCCCAAAAATTTCGAGCAACTTTACCCCCCTCAGATTCTTTGACTATCCCTCCCCCCACTTTTGGTTACCCCCCCCCGAACCCCCCAGCACATTTTGGGGCCAAAAAGTTAGCTAAATTTTGCTAAAAAATGGTCATTTTTTGAAAATTTTTTCTCAAATTTTGGCCTAAAATCGGTTTAAAACGGTGTAAAAACGCCTAAAACGATAAAAACAAGCCTTGTTTTGACACAAACAGCGTTAAAATACAGAAAATTTTGCGTTTTTAGGCCATTTTTTGAATTTTCTGAGGTCCGAATTTTTGGGGGGGGGGTTCGGGGGGGGGTACTCCCCATCACATTTCGGGGGTCGACCACCAAATTTTCGAAGTTTACCCCCCCAATCAAAATTTCCAGGGAAACTATGCTGAAGTTTCGGTCTTCTTTTTCGGTCGGGGTGGGCCAGTCCAACGTGTGTTAGGGGGACGGGAATCCCCCTACCAAATCGACAAATTTTGGCGACCCCTTCTCCCCAGATTTTTGCTACCCCCCCCCCCCCCAGATTTTTGGCCAAAAAGTAGCCAAAAATGGCATAAAATCGAAAATTTAGGGGTCCCCCCGCCCTCCGTCGGAACCCCCCCCCCCCCCCCCCATTTTTTTTCCCCACCCACACCTATGGCCCACTCCGCCCCGAACGAAAAAGAAGACCGAAACATCAGGGAACCTATACCCCCTACAATACGTTAGCTAAGCTTTGAGCCAGTCAAAATCTAATTTCATGAAATTATAAGGATATATATACCTTACTCAAAACTGACAAAACTAGAGTTGGACCTATTTTTGTGTTATACTAATGTCTGGTCGTAGATCACGCTAGCAGTGTCGGTTTCTTATGTAATTGTTGAAATGATTTGGGATGACCCATTTCACTCACATTTTTGCACTAAATTGTAAATATTTTCGCATCTAGGCACTTCTAGCGCAATCGACACCGATTTCAGTAAATCGGGGACGCTGAAAAACCCTATAGCACTCTCAACTCAAAATTGAGGAGATATGAGACACCCCCTTTAAATGGTATACAATATACATCAGAGAGTTTAAGCTTTCTTCGAAGCGTGTATGTACATGTTTTTACGATCTTAACATGTGTTTTAGCTGTGTTCAAAGGTCGATCTAACCTCATTTTCAGATGACAGAAAAATAAAATCAAATTATTAATTAAGCCCGGTTCACAATGGAGTGCTTTGTGCTTTGTCTCCTGTGCTTTGTGCTTTTGGAACTTGTGCTTTGTGCTTTGCGCTTTGTGCTCGTGGGAAAGTGCTTTGTGCTTTGTGCTCAGGAGACACGAGACGAGTAGTTCACGATGAAAGCACTATTCTCCAAAGCACTAGTCACGTGGTCTCAGGAAGTAACCAATAGTTGAAAAGTGTTATTTAAAATCCATTTCACTGTTTAGTTTGCTTAAGGATAGTTACTGATTTATAGCGAAAAGTCAAAGCATTTGCTGTTTGCAGTTTCTGCCACAAAAAGTCTATTTTTTCCTTTTAATCCAATTTGAACTTTGTTCATTTACAATTTCAAGAAATTAAGTTCGCTTCATAAGCAGTTTCTGACAATACTTAGTTTAAAGCAATTGTGGTTCCGTGAAGAAGGTTTAAAATTCTTTAAAACTTTAAAAATTGCTGTAAAACGGCATTCCGCCTCGATTTCATCAAACTGCAAATGCTTGCAGTAAAGTTTTTCAGAATGGATCCAGAAACTTTACCAGTTTTTATGGCTGCCACTGGATATTTAGTCATGAAGCGTCGCCGCAAGCAGCGTTTTGGGATGCATCCTCTCAATTATTTGCGGCCAAAGTATGTGCATTTTCGCACATTGGTTATGCAAATGAGGCGATACCCTGAAAGATTTTCACAGTACTTTCGTATGAGCTGTGAACGTTTCGACGAACTTTGTGAGCTGATAACGCCGCATTTTGCCGAACGACGTCAAATGGCTACCGTTCTGTCCGTACCTGAAAGGCTGTGCATCACTCTTCGATATTTAGCCTCTGGCAGCTCGCAGCAGGATATTGCTGCTAACTTTCGAGTAAGGAAGTCGACTGTAAGCTACGTCCTTAATGCCACCTTACAAGCTATCTGGGATGCCCTAAGTCCGACCTATTTACCAGTTCCAGATGTTGCTAGGATGGAGGAAGTTGGCGAAGGGTTTTGGAGAAAATGGAATTTTCCTCACTGCTGTGGAGCAATAGGTGGCAAACATGTAGTGATTCAGGTAAATACCACTTAACCTTTAATTAAAACAGTAAAACTTAAAGTTTGGAAACAATTACCAAATTAACACTAGCAGTCCAAATACTGTCAAAATTCCAAAAACCAATGGCAATACAAATACTTTCCAAATTCCAAAAAACAATGACATTAATACAAATAGCTTCGAAATTCCAAAAAACAATGACATTACAAATAGCTTCGAAATTCCAAAAAACTGACATTACAAATACCTTCGAAATTCTAAAAAACTGACATAACAAATACTTTCGAAATTCCAAAAAAAACAATGACAAAACAAATACTTTCAAAACTTCAAAATTCCAGTAAAGTGCTACTCAAGACGGCGTTACAAAAATTAGTTAAAATATCTGCTGGGACTAAAGCCAACGGCACTTGCCAGATCCGTTATAAAAGAACCAGGTGCAGAGCCACTACCTGTTGCGGTTCCACTGACAGTAGCCGTCCCTGGGTTAGAAAACGCTGAAGCGGAAGGAAAGTTTTGGGACAAACCCTGACTTTGCTGATACCCTGTAGTAACAGCTGGCTTTGTAGGTGTTGTTTGTAGAATATAATTTGGCTGTTGTTGAAAGGAAGGCGCAGAGGTTTGATCCAGGGCCTTCGGTCCAATTTTGCGCATTCGAATCTGGTAAAGGATACGGTCAATTTCCATACGAGCAAACAGTTTCTCATCAGGGTCGAAATTTTTCAGGCAATGAGCCACTGATAAGGCAAAATTGTAGTCGCCATCCTTTTGCCGTTCCACTGACAGATCATGGCGGGACCTTTGCTGCATCCAGCTTTGGAAAGGATTTGGAGAGTGGGAAGCTTAAGCTACCACAAAGCCGGAACCTGCCCGGAAGTGACTCAGTCTGCGATTTTGTCCTAGTAGCGGATGAGGCTTTTCCGCTCAGGTCCTACATGCTGCGCCCGTATCCTGGTCGAAGCTTGTCAGAAGACAAAGCTATTTTCAATCGGCTTTCCAGAGCAAGGCGTATAGTTGAAAATCCGTTCGGAATCTTGGTAGCTCGATGGCGAATTTTCCGGCAACCGATCGTAGCTACCATAGAAAAAACTGAGTTAATCATTAAGGCGTCGGTGTGTCTACACAATTTTTGTAAAACTGTCGACGGATCAACATACTGCCCTTCTGGATTTTACGATAAGAAGGACTGCAACGGAAACATGGAGCCGGGAGATTGGAGACTTGAATGCGATAGCATGGGATCGCTACAGGAGTGTGGGAGCCTCGGAGGTCACTGCCACAGTAGACGTATTCAAGGACTATTTTTTGACCAGCGCGGGAACTGTTCCGTGGCAGCTTGCCCAAGTTCGCCTGGGACGTCTGCAGCAAAATTAGAAACTTAAACTTTCAACACTGTTAAAGCAGACACACACCTGTTCAGTTTCTATATTCCACAAAACATTACCTATTTAGCTGAGATTTGTTAAGGAGATGCGGAAATGCGTTTTGAAGATAAAAAATTACACATCGTCGAAATTGCAGTAAAATATGTCTGCCTTAGCATTGCTGACGATTGATTTATATGACTTGACTTTGACTTGCTTGACTGATTACGATTTTTGCTACTGTGTATTGTGGAACCGGTCTTGAATTAAACTCGCCTTTTCGACTTCTGCTTCGGAGCTGGGAGATAGAACAGGATCAAACAGGCTAGGAGAATCAGTTTTTTCTAAGCTTTCGGCAACAGACATATCATCGCAATCATCCGCGGACGGACTATCAGCTACTGCATGTCCTGCAATAGTAAAAGCACAAAATTTAAGATCAAAGGTCTGATCAATCTACGAAGGTCTGTCCTGTGGTCCGAGGTCCGGCTCGCCCCAGTCTGCTAACCGGGTCGCTTGCCTAAACATCTTGGGCCAGGTAGGGCATTGACCTTAACCTTACAGGTGCGGGACAGCCAAATAAAATTGATCACTGGCTGAGCAGGCCGCAAAATTCGGTCCATGCGGGCTCTATTCGAATGCTAATGCAAGCAGATAAAGTATGCAACATAAAACGACTGAAATTTAAAAAAATCCAAAAACCATAACCGAGTGTAAGTACCAATCTTGTAGTATTATTATAGCATGTTATTACTTACGGCTTTGCACTGACGTAATCTTTCAAAAACTGCATTGATTCGAAAAGAGCCCATGGGATTCGCTTGGGAGGACCTGCATCGCCAGATCGTTTCTTCTTAAAGTTGCGTAACTGACGATTGAAGTAGTTACGCAAATATTTCCATCTTTTTTCGCATGCTTCAGCTAAAACAAAACCTGGTATGTGTTAAGGATAATTGCTTATGAAGCAAAGCTTAAGCAAATATAAAGTTACATTAGCTATCAACGTGGGTCTCTTGCTACTACAAATATAGCAAACTAATAAAAATTCCAAACAAAGGTGGAAAAAATGCTCCAAATTTGAAAACCCCTTAATTAACAGAGCCAATTTCTATCCAAAATCAAAAAGTTAAGAGGGATTTCTAACTTAAAAACTTTTTGAACTGAGTCAACCATACAATAGAAATCTTCAATTGAAACAATACTTTGAAACATTTTGAAAACTTACCTGGCTTTCCAATTTCTTCACCAATTTCAGTCCACGCATTTCTCATGGCTTGGGAATCACTGTGTAATTTGTTCTGGAAATCATAGATGAAATCCCGTTTTCTGACAGCTTCCACCAGTGCTTCACAATCACAATAAGCTTAAGGGGGGGGTCCATTTTTGGCCGATTTTTTTGACCATCTCCGATTTTGCTCGTTTTCACATATTTTGTTCTCCGATTGGTATATTTTAACGAGTTTTTGAAATTAAAGTCGGATCTTTTACGGTTAATGAGTAATTTCACTTCAAAGTTGAGATATCATGTGTTAAACATAGGAAACTGGAAAAGTTTCAATTTTTCGACTAGTGTCAAAAAATCTCGAAACTGGGCAAAGATTATCAGCATAATTTGGTATCGTTAGAAACGTCTATTTATACACTTTGATTTGTTGGAATTAGATTTTTGATTTAGGCCTTTGAATGTTTTTAAATAATTTTTGAAACCTGCTGACTGCAAAAATTGACGTTTTTCGTTAATGGAAACTGGGGGGTTGTAACTTTGAGCAAGCATTACAAACATTCAAAGGCCTAAATCAAAAATCTAATTCCAACAAATCAAAGTATATAAATAGACGTTTCTAACGATACCAAATGATGCCTATGATCTTTGCCCAGTTTCGAGATTTTTTGACACTAAAAATTTGGTTTTTTACCAAAATTTTGAATTTTTTCGATTTTTTGCCTATTACGTGAGACCATTGCAATCAGCAGCTGCCAAATGCCAAACTATCTCGTTTCACGTTATTTCTGGTGGCTGCAGTTCAGTGTTGACTACAATTATTCCAGCTAAGTAGGCCAACGTGGTCGCTGCATCCCCATCTGTAGGACTGGCACCCATATAGCAAAAATATCGATTTTTTCAAATTTCTCAAAACATGACAAATTTGACATCAATCGAAAGCTCTTAATGCGGGGAACATTTTTTCTTCTTGGGCTATGGTCCGCAAATGCACTAAATTGAAGTTAATGGCTGTTAAAGGGTTTAGTGATCTAACCTCAATATTGGCTTTGCTGCTCCCTAAAAGTCGTTAAAAAGACATGAAATCACATTTAGCCTGCCAACACCGGGGCAAAATTAATTCTTTAGATCAATTTTCAAATGTACACCCCATTGAAGCTCCAAAATCGAAGACTGTTTAAGGAAAATTGCTTTAGTCTCAAGCGGTACCCTAGTTTCGCCCATTATTACAATTGCAAGCAGTTGATAGCTCGTAACTCGCGGAGACATGGATGAAACAACTCAATATTTAAACTTGGTACGCACAACATGTGTGGCTACATTATGTGTAAAAATGAGCGAAATCCGTGACTACAAATTTTTTCATGGTGGACCCCCCCTTAACTCCAAAAAAACAAACGCTAAACTTGGCAACAATCAAATAAAAAGCATAGTCCAGAATAAATGTAAAGGATCAGCTCGATTTTAATTGGCCAGCACAAAAGCACTTTGTTAAATCTTCAACAATGTTGAAGATTCCCAAAGCACACTCAAAGCACAAAAGCACAAAGCACAAAGCACAAGAGTGCATCGTGAACCGGGAAAGCACAAAGCACAAAGCACTGTGCTTCCTAGCCATCGTGATCTATCAAAGCACAAAGCACAAAGCACTAAAGCACAAAAGCACAAAGCACAAAGCACAAACCACTCCATCGTGAACCGGGCTTAAGGGGGAAGGCAAAATTTTTGTCCTCACCATCGTTAAGGTGGTCACATAAAGTTTCCACCACTGTTACTCATTCATTACTTGGAGTTAAGAAGCCATTTTTATATCAAAATGTAGCTTGACATTTTCTCTTTTTAATGCATGCCATGAAACTAATGTTGCTTTTCTAAAATATTTTTAACACATTTTAGAAGAAGTATAATTTTCCAGATTTTTTGCAGACTCAAGTAAATTTTTTCGCGAGACATCGGTTATATCATTCGATACCTCCATCAAATAGCTGGGGACGATTTTTTATTTATTGTGAAATCGCTCTTTGCTATAGAGAAATAAGCCATGTGTGCGTAGCCTGTATTTTGTCAAGCGATTACTTTAGCTAGAAAACAGCAATCGGGGCAACTAAAAAATCGTTCCTGGGTATATTTGTGTAGAACACATCTGTTAAGTAGCAGTCCTCTAGCTTGGATGGTGAATGTCGTGTTTTTGCAAAAACTACATTTTTTATGATAGCAGCCTACAGGATAGCAGTTGGAAGACGATCATGCGTCGGATAATTTGTCTCTATGAGACCTTTAGATCGACGCCCTTAGTTTGATTTTACGGCTTGCGTAGTTTAAGAAATGTTGGATTATTTGATTTCTGCAAAATTGACAAGTTTTCGACGCCAAAACAAGAAAATCGCCTATATCACACGGTAGAAAAAAGATAGAAAGTTGCTTAAAAACGCAAAAATGTGAAGCTCAATGAGGTCTTTCGAATGAATATAGTCATAACTGTATTGCTGCTGCCAAACGATCAGAAATTGGGAAAAACCATTCTGACCGGAAATCTCGAATTTTTGAATAGGGATTGAGCGGAGGGTGTTAGAACGCTAAAAGAACTTATTTCGGAAAGTTTCGTCACATTTCATCTTGGTTTACGCCGCCAAATAACAATATGCGCCCAAAAGGAATCACCACCTTAAAGTGTCAAAATTTTTTGGAGACAAGCACCCCCAGGCCAGGACCCGACCCTATATTGTTAATGTATGGTTACAATTGTTCAAAGTTAATGTCTCCAAATGGAATCACCACCTGAAGGGGAGGGTAGCAATTTATCGACCATCTCCTATTTTTCTCATTTCCACACATTTTGTAGTCCTCACGCACGGGTCCTCAAAACAAGACAAGTGCGTTTGTGGCAAAACTTCCATTCACAGTAGCCCTCCAAATTTGACCCCGATATGTGTTAAACATAGGAAAATGAAAACATTCGGAAATGTTCCTGCTACCAAAAGTTTGAGCGCTGTGTAAGAGCAAATCGGTTGCAACTTAACTGGTACGAACCTAATGTGGACTAGGTAAAGTGCTAATATCCATATGAGGTTATTTCCTGTAGGGTCGCTAATTTTCTACGAATTTTCAAACTCCGGGGAAGTCCGTTTTTGCTCAAAATCGTTCTACAAATATGTAGGTCATTGAACGTTTTGCCCTGTCCTGAACTAACCTTCTGTGTAGAAACTTCGCGTTTAGATATTAGCACAGCAGATTGCTAGAGCTTTATTTTGCATATAATGAATCTCTATCAGGACTTTTCAGTAAATCACAGTTTTGGTAGAAGCAATCGTTTTTCTCAGAAATAGCGATTTTCGAAAATTTCATGTTTGCTGCTTTATAAGTCAGCCGAAACTTAAAGTATTTCAATAGAATTTGGCATGCTAATAGGCAGGCACAACGCCAATGTGTGTGTGTGTGTGTGTGTGTGTGTGTGTGTGTGTGTGTGTGTGTGTGTGTGTGTGTGTGTGTGTGTGTGTGTGTGTAATGTTTCATGCCATTAGACTGTGACAACTGACATTCTCTATGTTATCAGCTTGCGAGCCATGCTCTGCGAGCTAACGGCCCACGCTCCCGCAATTGCATACCTAGTGGACCCCCCGCAAATCAGTACCTAGTACACAATTGCGTATGTTTACTCGTTTCTACAATAAGCATGCTATCGGGACCCTGGACTCTAAAAATGTTTCTTGTTTTTGGACACAAATGGAGGTATATAATACCCTCAAATGAGCGAAACCGGTGACAATAAAATTTGGTATCCGGCGACCCCCCCTTAAGCTTGACCTTCAAATTGGATCTTTAACGGTGCATCTCCTAGCGATCAAGTCACCACACTTTGCTCGGACTTACTTTGCTGTGAAGAGGCTTCCCCGACATGGTCAAATCTGCTGAGTTGAAGGACTTTAATCTCCGTCTTGCTCAAATTATTTCCGTCTTGCACAAATACCGACTACTAAATCCCAGGATTCTGAAGCCTTCTGGGGCTCTCAGGTTACGCAGACGTTAAACAGGAATTGTGTTTAATGGGAGTAACAAAATTTAAGCTTATAAGCACCCTACATTGACTTCATAGTCAACACAACAGGCTTATCAAAAGATAACTCGGTTAAAACATTTCCACAGAGTGAAATCAAAACATTTGAATATAAAAGACCGTTTTAAACATAAATAAATAAATATAAATTAATTAATTAAATTAATTAACCAAGTTCAAGTTAAACAAATCATTTAAACGTTAAAAAATTATAAACGTTCTACATTTTACATAAAGTTGATAAAAGTTGATGAAGTTGATAAAGATGAAATATAAATTTGATAAAATTCAAACACTTACTATAATAAGATAAAATGTCTCAAACTAACAGTTCTCAGAAGTTCATACGTACCGTCAAAGGCTGACTTTCTGTCAAATATTGGAACCAACTTCGACTAATCAACTATTCCCATAGGCTTCTGTGGAAAAAGGCCCTCTTTTCCATACAATTCGCAACATCCTGGGGGACAACCTCCAATCCCACAAAACCAGTCTTTCCATAATTCCCAGCTCGAGTTCGTGGTGTGTCGTGTGCGCCCTGCCGAGCGCCGTACCCTGTCCCTGCAGCGGGTGGAAAAGTTCTGCTTTCTTCTAAACTGGATCTTGCACAGGAGGGAAAGGTACGACAGTTCAGCCCTTTTGGTTCCACTGCAGAGGTTTCCACGTCAAGTACACTTTAAAAATTGCTACCTTAGAGTGTCTGCAGGAATGATCTTTCTTGGATTCTTAATCCGTTCGCCACTCGCTTCCTGGAAGTTCTTCTGGAACCCCCTCACCAGAAGGGTGATTTTGCTTTCATTGCCTATTCAGGATGTGGTTGTGGCCAATTGACAATTGTCAGATGATCGGAAAAGAACAATAACAACAATAACAATAACAACAACAACAACACAATATACAGTCCATACTATTATGAACTGATGAAGCATCCCAGTTTTCTGAGTGAGCATGTTTTGCCATACCCAAAAACGTGATGCAGAGTGTCCTCAATGTCAAAAATAAGGTTTTAACCCATTTGATTCAGGTATGAATCAAATCCAGCCTTTAGCTTTGGCTTTGTGGCTTGGTTTTTTGTAAATGTCCTGGCTCGAGCAGCCGGGACTACAATTGCTCGATGTCAAAAATAAGGAAGTGAATCCATCCTTTTAGTCATACTACGGCCACTGTTTCAAGTGATTTTACTTCTTGACGGAATGCAATAAATGTTGACAGCTACAAGAGACAGGTTTAGGCCAATGATAAATGCTAATTAATTAGCAGCCTCGTGCTATCATGAATGTAGGCTAAATCAAATTCCTTTGAAACAGTTCTGTGCAATAAGTTACTTGTCAATTCTTTTCCATAATATTCTTATTTTTCAAAGAAGTTAAGGGCAAGGCTTAATGAGACTGTATGTTACACGCTTGTAATCATGAAACATAGGATATCATTTTAGCTTGCTATTATATTTTATAATCTTATGCAGAATTGACTGGCATTTTTAGTGTTTTGTATAGTTGCAATAGATACTTCTGCAGTTTAAGATTCAGAAACCAGGCTACTATCAACTTAAGCAAACATAACCATTCCGTTTTGGCATCTCAAACTGTTGACAAACATATAATGCTAAAGGCTGATAGCTTTTAATAGCAAAATGCACACCCAAACAAGCATTTTTCTTCCTTACGGCAAGAGTCTTATGCTATGCACCTAGTATAAACTTAACACATGTGCTGGAGGCGAGTGGGGTTAGGGGAAACCGGCGGCCGCTGAAAAACAGGTGATTTCCTGTTTTTTGCAAGACTTTTCCAAGAAACCGGAAAACTTCGACTTATGGCGATGGTGAGCGACCCTTCTGGAGATAGGCTTGGCGGGCGCCCTATTTAGAAATGAAGTCTGCCTGCTAATCAGGCATTAACAATTCAGGAAAACTTTAAATTCATCCGACTCTTCTTCAATAAATTAGATTAATCATGGCCAAACGGGTGAGTGAGTGTACGATGCATATTGGCTTTTGTGAAGTTTAGCTTTAGATGGCGTCCAATATGACGAATGGCACTGTAAACCAAAGTTTGCACGATAGCTGTGTATATTTTCCCAGTGAATCCTTACAGACTAAGTTCATTTTGCTGGTGATTGTGACACCGGTAGTAACTATTTATGGGATTATCGGCAGTCTATTATCAATCAGCGTGTTCTTGCGGAAGAAAATGCTCAATTGCAACAACTGCTATCTGATTGCTCTGGCAATTTGCGATGTTGGGGTGCTGGTTACTGCTGTACTGATTTACACTGTTGAAATATTGTATGACTATAATCTTGATTACGAGATTTACTATGTATGGGTTGGCTACTTGAAACCGGTTTACTTTTGTAGTCACATGTTTCAAGTTGGGTCTGTTTACATGACAGTCGCCGCCACCATAGAACGATGGATATCGGTTAGCTATCCTCGGAAATCCGCAAACATATGTACCTTGGCCAGAACGCCTGTCTATATTGCTATTATTTGGATCTTTTGCATTGCATTTACGATCACTAAATATTTTGAGATTCAGGTTGTGTATCAAGATTTCTGTAAGGGGTTCGGAAAATATGCCCTATATGCTTCGGAATTAGCAACAAATCCAGTATACACACTTGTACATACAATTTGGTTATCAGGACTGGTTGTGATCTTTATACCGTTTCTGCTCTTGTTTATACTGAACACAATAATTACTTATAGGACTGTAAGTTCCATGAAACAAGCTTTGGTCACACCACCTTCTTGTATGCTAATCAGTCAAATAAGGAAAAGGACCGAGTCCAGAATTTATCGTGGCAAAGTTCGTGAAATCAATATCCTACTATTGTCTATTGTCTTGGTGTTTCTCATCTGCAATATCCCTGACTTTTTGTTGACAATAACGGAGCAGATTAATCTAGGTTGGCTTCGTCACCATCAGTGGCTTTACAGTTTGGCAAAAGATTCAGTCAACATGCTGACTATACTGAATTCCGCAGCGAATTTCACAGTCTGTTGGATGTTTGGAAAAGATTTCCGCAAATACCTGAAGCAAAATATGGCATACCTTGCCAGACTTGTCACATATTTTTGCCGTTGGAAATTAAGACGCCAGAAAGCAGAACAGGTGATTGTTTCTTCAGTGTCTGATCAGGATATCCAAATTGAAACAGCAGCCGGAGCGCAGATTTTAAACTCAATGCAGGTTGAAATTGACACTCAACAGCTATTTTCACCTACTACTTACGGTCGCAGGTCATGGTGGGTAGTTACAGTGGAAATATGAAATTTGCCATCGGTTTTGCAGTCAACACTCAAGCAAAGCAAGCAGTTTTTAGAAATAAATAATCACTATACAACTGGCAAGTGGCCGTGTGCGCTGGCACGGTGAAGGCTTATCGAAGAAGTGGCATAAAACTTGCCTTCCACAGGTATTGACACAACGGACACTGATTTTAAACCGCAAATCCATCAAAATACAGATTTGATGATGCTGCCAAAAGTTATTAAGTCTTAATGGAGGTACAGAAACATTCTGATGTTTGTTTTCATTTGATGTTTGATGGTTAAGGTGTTTGACCTAATATTTCTTAAAGTGAAGTGTTGCATACAACCGTTTAATTATACTTAAATGCTAAAGGCAAATACAAGTATGCTTCGTAGCACGTCTTTTATTGTATTCACAAATATGAGCACTCATTGCTCATCAGCTCCGAGTGTGCTTTTCACTCGATGAATTTACAGGCAATGAATGCAAAACCGCGCGACAAAACACAGTACTTGCATAACGACTGCGTCTTTCAAATAACTCAATTTAATTGTCTAGCAACTGTCCTCGACAGTTTCCGTATTTCGCGTTATTCGATAACGTACAGTCCGGACAGTTTCGTATTGTACGTTATTCGGTAACGTACAATCCGGAAAGTACGTTACTCTGAGTAACGTACAATATGGACAGTACGTTAACAGATCAAAGGAAATCTGCCGTCATTCAAGATTGTCGGCATATTTCCTTTGATCTGTTAACGTACAATCCGGAAAGTACGTTACTCAGAGTAACGTACAGTCCGGACAGTTTCTGTATTGTACGTTATAACTACGGTTGAAAACCATTAAAAACTAAAATTTTAATTTTGCGAAGACAAGATACCCGACTACATTTACTTCATTTTCGTTCAACAAATGACATACATCATGCAAATTATTTGTAGCACGATGCATGTCACAACATGCGCTTACCTATATGTAGTAACGATTACGAATCTTCGATAGAAGAATTAGATATGAGTTAATTAATTATTCACCTCAGTTTGTGTTCAGACCAGCAGGATCAAGCGTTAGGTCATCCAGTTGATTTTCCATATATTTTCAAAATCTTGCCCTTATTTTACTAAGATATCGAAGAATCAGTGTTTTACATGGGCAATCGCCAATATCCTATTGTTACAGGTGGATATATTTGAAAATTTATTCCGCACGCAATATGAGTCGTAATGGCAACATTTTGATATAGTTGAATTCAATAAAGATGGAATGGGAAGTGTGCCTTACCTAAACTCAAGTTTTTTCGATACCAGTATATTGAAATTATGAGTAAAAAATAGTAATTTTTCGAAAAAATCAACGTTCAGAGTTTGAAAATGGCACAACCTACTAGGACATGATATAGGTCCGATATAGGGATCCCTGATGTTGAATGAACCACCTTTCGTGAATCTGGTTATATAAATCTACCTTCTAGGTAAACGTATTGACCTTCAGTGTACCTAGACAGAAATAATAACGCATCTTTCTCAATAGGCTCATTACACAAGTTAAAGCAATAAACCGATTCCTGCAAAATACTGGCCTGCACCAATGATGTCTGCTATCGTAGAAATCCCGTATTAAGATTTGCCGGTATCCCTGCCGCGTAAAGCACAAACCCTAACTGCACATGGGTATATATATATATATATATATGTATATATATATATATATATATGACAGTACACACATTAAAGCATATTAGGGAAAGCACTTTCTCTCAGTGCATTATGAGACTAATCGAATGCTTAAGCATATGTTTTGCTGATTCAATGTCTGCATCACAATCACATCGAAATCAAAATTATATATTGGTTCGCGGACCAAGGTATTGATTCGATGGAGTTCGATTTTTGCTTCTGAAAGTTCAGTTAGTTTTGATTCAGTTCTAGTTTGCTGTAATTATATGATTTGATTCAGTTCGATTAATCAAAATTCAAAAGTCAAATCAAAACACCTTTGATTTGATTCGAATCGTACATGAAAACAACCGCATTTCACACTCACACTCACAAGCACTTCTGGCTGCTACTTCTCCGACAATTGGTGTAAACGACTACCACGTTTGACCCGTTAAACAATTGCTAACGAAACAATAGTTCACCGCTCAGTGGTAGCTGCAATGTCAGGATTATTTTATTGAGATGGCGACAATAGGTTTGTCTTGCTGGCGAATAGTTCATTATTCAAGCATCATCTGTGCTCTCATCATCTACTGTCTACAGTTTAAGTCTGCACAAAACTCATATTATTTAATCAGCTGTGAATGATCTCAAGAATTAGATAAGAGTTTTCCAATTTCACAAGAGTGAATGCCAACACATAACCTGGATACTAATGTGTGACGTGTGGTCGTTTAAGCATTTTAATTACTCTTATGTGCTAGGGATTTTCCCATAGATTATTCACTTGAGCCACTAGATAATAGATATGATAATAATTAAAAAATTCTTAATTGTTCTTGAGGTCCTGAGATCATTCACAGCTGATTAAATAATATGAGTTTTGTGCAGACTTAAACTGTAGACAGTAGATGATATAATTTAGATGATGCTTGAATAATGAGGTATTCGCCCGGCAAGACAAACCTATTACCAACATCTCAATAAATGAATCTGACATTGCAACTACCACTTGGTGATGAGATATTATGATTGTAATTATTTAACGGAATTTTGTGTGGCATAATTGAAATGCGATTGATGTACGATTCGAATCAAATCAAAGGTGTTTTGGTGACACGAATTTTGATTGTCGATTTGAATCGCTATTACAGCAAACTAGAACTGAATCAAAACTAACTGAACTTTTCGGAAATGTCGAGCCATCGAATCGAATTCCGCGAACATGCCACTGAACATTTCGATGTATTTGACCGAACATCTTGAAAACTTCGGTGTATGCACTTTTGAAGATGCTACAAATATGGAAATGTGTGTACTGTCATATATATATGCATATATATATATATATATATGTGCAGTTTTTACGGTACCTTTAATACGAGTTTCTGATAGCAAGTGGTGGTGCAGACCATTTTTTTGCGAGAATCGATTTATTCAGCTGTGTAATATTTCAAATTCTGTCTAGATTTTTGCGAAAAGGTAGCGCGTTTTTAGAGCTGGAATTTATATAACAGATTCACGAAATTTCGTTGAACATCGAGACCCATATGTCGTAAATCTAGATTTTTTCGAAAAATTTTATTTTGCTCATAATTTCATGTACAAACTGTCGAAAACAGTTAGGTAGGCACTCCCATTCCATTTATTGAATTCGGCTACATATCAAAAAGGTATTGCCATTGACTCTTATTGCGTGCGGAAATTTTCAAATATATCCACCTGTAACTACAATATTGAGCATTTATAATAAACACTGATTGTATTATCTTGAAGCAAAACAAGAATGTAGATTTTGAAAATATATGGAAAATCAACAAGATGACCTAACGCTGATCTAACTGTCTGAACAAACTGAGTTGGTAACTCATATCTAATTTCTCTTCTATCGAAGATTCGTAATCGTTACTACATATAGGTAAGCGCATGTTGTGACATGCATCGTGCTATAAATAATTTGCATGATGTATGTCATTTGTTGAACGAAAATATAGTAAATGTAGTCGGGTATCTTGTCTTCGCAAAATTAAAATTTTTAGTTTTTAATGGTTTTCAACCGTAGTTATAACGTACAATACAGAAACTGTCCGGACTGTACGTTACTCTGAGTAACGTACTTTCCGGATTGTACGTTAACGAATCAAAGGGGATATGCCGACAAT
>JASAND010028193.1:0-43871 GCA_030248195.1 Trissonchulus latispiculum | reverse complement strand
ACCGGCCAGCCATTCGGTTAAGCTGCCGGGCTGGCCTGACTTTTAAAAAGTTTACTTGAGCCCTTTCGCTTAATGGACTTCAAAACGTTTTCTGGCGCCAATGTTATCAACGCCTAAACCCGGGTTTAGGTCCAGTAATCTTGCTTAATGCTAAAGATAGCCGAGTAAATGAGAAAGAAGAAAAAGCCGAGTAAACCCGGGTTTGGGCGTTGAGAACATTGGCTCTCCTGACCCGGACTATTTGATATATCGGCATCTGTTGACCGGATTTCCTGTCACGAAGTCGTTTCCGACTGGCTGTCCGGTTTTAAAAAACTTCGTAAAAAAAGTTCGGTCAGTCCAGTCACCAATTCGCTGCTATTCTCTCAAACCCCCCTTTGCAATTTTCTGATTTGATTCAAATTAAAGTGGGGATAAATAGAAGCAAGCATTAATCAGGCACTGGCAATTATAGTTAATCCTTCTACCTTACCATAACTTAAGGTTTACCTTGTTAATCTTTAAACAAAAAGCCTAAAACAGAAATCCAGTAAAGACATCAACAAGAAACTGTGGCTTGAAATTGAGAATTCAGTAGTTTTTCTTAAGTGAATTGCTTAAGCTAGCGCATTTGTTACAAAACAAGTCGACAACAAAACAGGGGGCAAAATTCCCAAATGTACACATTACAAACAAAAGGTGTTGCTATTAAAAATCAGTAGTTTGGACAAAAAGAATGAAGTGCTCTCCAAAAACAGATAAATCAATTTGAACAGTACCTGAATACTGTAAAATACAAAAATGCTGAGAATAAAATCTGGGAGGGGGCAAAGTTTACGATTTAGTTGCGCTATCTCAACGGGCGGAATCTCAATTGCGCTATCTCAATTGCGCTATCTCAACTCCCGCTATCTCAACTCCCGCTATTTCAATTGCGTTATTTCAACTCCCCCTATCTCAACTCCAGCTATTTTGACATTGCGATATTTCAGTTTGTTATTTTGTTATGTTCCTAGATTTTATCTCAAATTTCACTTATTTATTTTTACAATGAAGTTACAATTTTACAATGGAAAGCATTTCAACTTATAAAATGGGTAAATTGGTAGTATTTTTTATTACTTCCACTATCAAAGCGGATTTAGCCCCAAGTAATCCCACTATCCCATATGGGAAGAGATCTGAGTCCCATCCCATCCCATCCTATGGGATCCCATCCCATTCGTCAACGCTGATGCTTAGCCATCCCTCCCCTTCCCACCTTGTCAACAACTTTTCGAGAGTTAAGGAACGACCGCCTTAGGGTGCAGCTGCCGATGAGCGTTCATCACATTGCCGGTTATGGGAAAGAATATATAATTCACACCTTTGGCGGCCAGGACGATAATAGGTTTATCGAAAGCGACGCAGCCATTTTACTGCAAAGACAGAATATAGTGCAGCGTGAATGTCAACAAACAGACAATAGCATTTCTCTATATAAAGTGCAAATAGTGACAAAGTACCTATCGAACACCAAATTTCAGCAATGCATGCAATGCAATGCAAGTTTTATATTGTAGACTTATACACCTCTGAGACATCAATTATATGTTATGTCTACGTTAGAAGGTAATCGTGATGTGTCCGTTTAGCAATAATAACGATTATAGCCGATTCCAAGCAAGTTCAGAATACACGAAGATGCAGCGATACTCTTATAATTAGAACGATTTTCATTAAATTAATTAATTTAATCAACCTTTCCTCACTCATATTTGAAGTAGTCTACTGAATCCTAAAATAAAGCATCCCGTTAACAGCCTTGCGAATCGAGCTATTGAACGCGTACAGAATAAACGGATTCGCAGAAGAGTTAATGCTTACAAAGAGTGTACCAAGGTTAGGATACACGTGATAGGCTACGTTGCTCCAACCGCACAGAACAGTTATGATAAACGCCTGAAAGCAAAGTTTTACCTCTTGCTTAAATGCGAGCTGCCGGGCAGCCGCAGTCGACACAGTACCACTACTTGCGCCTGCGCAACTCCCAGAATGTGCAACTTTGTTTCGCTGCAAGCCTAGTTTACAGGCCACGGAGACGTAGCCAAGCGAAGCTATGCCCACCGCCAGATTAGGAAAGGATTTTATGAAGAAAAGTAGACTTTCACTTAAGCGATTTTTGCAATCAAAATACCCATACCCGGCCCCCCTAAATTCGAGACTACACCCCATCAGGAAACAAAATTCTCCGATTCGCTTAAAACCCCCCATTAGGGCAATCCCAATGTTAAGGGCTGCGGCCCTCCGACAGTAACTGTTATTGTTAATTTTTCTATACCACTTCGGCATCCATACTGCAAAAAATCGATGACAAAACATAAGTATGGTAATCCACAACAGAACATTATACACTAACACATCTCCAAATGCTGTGATTTGGTTCACAGCCACATTGTAGGGTTCATAGCCAAGGTATATGGCGGGCACGGCGTGTACCAGATACATCAAAAGGTACAGTATATCAGTGATCATCATAAATACGATCAGAACATAGAACTGTCCAAAAAGGCCGATGGATTTTCTAGTTAGTACAGTCCAAGCCACAGGACCATACGGTATTAGACCACACAAGACGCTGATTAAGCAGCTGATTGCGTAACCACGCTGGCCAGCGGGCAGAGTACTATTCAGTGTTACGTTCATTCAATAGTTAATTCATTCAATGGTTAAGTATCAGGAGCAATCAAAAGGGTTGCACAAATCAGTAGACGTCCGACTTTAATCTGGGTCAAGTTTTAGTTCTCTGGAGTTCTGTATTAAGATTCTAAAGATGGGGTTCTGGGTTTTCTGGAGAGAAGTTTAGTGCCAATTTGTGCTCTCTTTCATTGAAAAGTGCGCAGACGGGATAACTTAGGTGATATTCAAGGCTGGTAAGGTCAGTGGAGTAATTTGAGTGGCATTCAATGTTGCTAAGGTCAGACTGAGAATAGAACTGGCAGACAGAAAGGTTAGCAGACGCCCAACACTACAAGCGACCTCTAATTGGGATCCATACTTTTAATCGGTTTCAGCAAGAACCTATAATGGCCAGTCTGCGACGAGTGAATCACAAATTATGATGGCTTGCTGGAGAGGCGTGACTGTTCTTCTAGAGTAAACAAAAACAGAGGAAAAGCTAAATTTCAACGGACCTAAGATTGGTCGGTAACCAGGAA
The DNA here is from genome assembly GCA_030248195.1 of Trissonchulus latispiculum. Classification (NCBI taxonomy): domain Eukaryota; kingdom Metazoa; phylum Nematoda; class Enoplea; order Enoplida; family Ironidae; genus Trissonchulus; species Trissonchulus latispiculum. Next base: position 40,695 of record JASAND010028193.1, on the reverse strand, counting down.
CAATTGAGCAATTTTCCCAATTTTGCCAATTTTATCCGAACATTGCTGGTTACACTCCTGTCAAGGTCGCCAAATGTGAGAGGTTGAAATCAGGATTTGAAAGATTTGAAGAAAAGTGTCCAGGGCTTGTGGAGAGCCGTCAAGCTTTGGATCTTTAGTATAAACGCCCTCCCTACAATTGAGCCCCATCCCCGGACAGCGATATATAAACTATATATCAAGTGTCAATTTAATGTAAATGTAAAGTAATGTAAAATAATTAATGATAAATAATCAATCAATAAATATCTAGGGAGGTTGTGTACAAAAACATTAAACACAAAATTAACGTAATGCAATAAACGTAAAGTACTCGTAAACGTAAACAACTCGAACTTGCTGCGTGTAAAGCAACTAAAATTAGCAACTATAGTAGGTCTCTAGACTAGCATTTGTAGTGGAAGTTACATATTCCTAGCACTTTGTGCAACACTCGCATTGCGGGATCCTCATATTGGCATCCACTTAATTGTAGAATCCGCAGCTAGTATAGTTTTATGCAATTGGTCCCTGGTATAATGAGCTGTTTGGATAGATGTGGTAGCGCTAGGCAAACTAGTCCGTCAGTGCCGGTAGGCAAAATAAAGTAAAATAAAATAAAATAAAGCAAAATAAAGTACCGCTACGCAAACCGATGGTGCCGATACGCAAACTCAGGATGATGATAGGGAAGCTTGTAGGGATTGCTTTTAGCATCAAGTCTAACAAACGTAATCGTTCAATAAAGTGTACATTCAATTACAAATAACTATAAAAAATGAAAATTGTCTCATTCATAGGTATATACATGTAAGACACACATTGATGCACTTATGTTGTAGAACTTGGTCACCAATTTGACCTTCAGCTTAAGGTGCTGGTATCGTTTTGTGTAAATTTGACCCTATAGGCTTTAATTCTTTATGAAAGTGGATGAAACTTTCCAAATATACTATTTCGGTGCTCTTTAACATTCTGGGACCAGTCCCGCATTTTTAGGTGCAAAGATAGGAAATTTTTGGTTTTTGCCATTATTCTCTCAGCACATAGTCTAGACACCAGATTGGTTGGTATGGCTGGAAAGAGGGCACAAAAATGAACATTTTTGCTTTTACGACTTTTGAGCTATCTCTTGTGGTTAAGTCAGTATAAGCAAAAAACGGTTTTTTGGGTCCAAAAATGGCCGTTTTCGAGAAAATCAGTTTTTTCAAAATTACTGCCAAATCGTACGGACAATTTTGGCTTGTTTATACTCGATCGATACGCAGTCTTATTGCACATTTTATCAATGCCTATTAGCCGGAGTTTGTTGCTCTAAGCTAAAGATTTGGCCGAAAAACCATTTTGGCAAAACTGCGATTATTTTGTTTTGAACACCGATTTCTCAAAAACTACCCAATGGATTCGCATGATTTTTGGCAGGATGAGAATCCGCACTATTGCGGAGGGACGTTTTTCTTGGTTTGAGCTAAAACATCTCCAGTTGCGAAAAAACTCAATGCAAAGTTGCGAAATTTCGTCTCACCGCACATTTAATAGATTTTCTTGAACGTTAAGACCTTCTGAGCCAAATCCAAAAATATGTCCCTCGGCCAACATGTCCTTTATAGGACAGCACAAGAAAAAATTTTGGCAGATTCCACAGTTTTGAGAAATCGATGTTCAAAAATTTTTGGTCTATATTCAGCCTGTCAGATGTCAGTATGTCAGAAAATTTTCGCTAGTTTTTGCGGATTTTTACTAGTTTCGTAATCTCATGAGAATCTACAGATTATAAGCTTTAAAATGATGTATAAAGCTCTTTCCAACTCACAAGAGTGCGAAAGTTATAGCGTTTCAAAAAATACCCACAAAAGCACAGCACAAAACGGTACCAGCACCTTAAGCTGGTGATTTCGTTTAGGGTCATCAACTGTGAACCGCTATTACTCATACCTGGACAATCATTGTTCATTGTACAACAAGTGTTGGGCAGATTTTTCATCGGCCAAGCCGATTGGATGGCCGGACTTTGGACCTGGGCCGGCCAACAGCCAAAGACCAATAAAATGCCAACGTTCAGTTTTCAGCCTCAGATGGGAATTTTCTGCAAACCCGGAAAGACTGCTGAAACCAACGGACAACAAACGGCCAACGGCCAGTTGACCGGCCGAAGGCCAACGGCCAACGAACTGGTAACTGCCAATGGAAGGCCAAGCCAATTGGGCCGAAAATTCTCAGCCAGCGACCAATGGCTTGGCTGCGTCGGCCAATGTCCAACTCGGGCAACAACAAATCAACAATGCTACATATATGAAGATTATGACCACTTATCGTTTGTAAGAACAGTATATGTATTCGTCAATTTTGACATTCTGTGCAGTGGACTAACTATACAATGCTGTGGTTTGCCTCTGTAAAAAGGAGTAAATTAAAGTTTCAACAGTAAACAAACTTCAATTCATTAATGTTTTTGTCTTTTAGTAAATATAGTTTTGCTAAAACCAGGTAAAAGTGAACATCCTGCCTTTGTCAGAGATTAGTTCAAACCAAGGTTCTGGTAATGGCATTGCGAGGAGAAACAGTTACTGAATATGTCCGCTAAATACACCAGTTGTACCAAATTTTACCAAAAACAAAATGTAAAGGATACCAACTGATTTCAAAGCTTAGTAGTGAATATTACAGTTGTCGTTAGAAAACTATTATTAATTAATAAATTGTTTAACTCATTATAAATTAGGAGAGTGCAAATTTTGGCTCAAACGAGAATCGAACCACGGACCTTCCGACCTGCAGATAAAGCGTGCTACCGTTTCACCAGCTTGAAGTTTTCGAGGAAAGCACACAATTTGTTCATCTTAGGAGCTCTGTGTTCACCAGCATGCATAGGTTAGAGATGAGCACAGGCCACGGTCCGGAACTCTTCGGCCCGGCCTGGCCCTGCCCGCTCCAAAATTCTGCTCGGCCATGCCGACGGGCCGAAATGCTGATTTCTAGCGGAGGTGCAAGAAAGGTACAGTTAGTGGTTGTACCGTTCCATCAGAACCGTTAGAGCCGGAATCGGAAAGCTTTTAGAACCGGAACTGGAAGGAAGTACTTTTTGAACCGGAACCGGAACCGGTTTAAGAAATCAAAAGTCTAAAATTAAAAAAAAATTAAAAAACAGTCGGTGCAATTCTACATCTGCATGTTTTTACAACCTAACCTGACCGCCAAAAATCAGTTAGTGTCCCTGCCTCCCCTCCAGTCAATGAACCTGAGATGCCCCGATATTTTAGCAATTTTTAATCGCAATTGCTTACATACGATCTTTATTAAAGAACAGAACCTTAAAGGACATTTTTGTGAACTTTCAACGGTGAACTTTCTTAAAAGTTGATTCAAATACTTCTAGTTTAAAAAGAGGTCAGTCGAAATTGGTCAAAACGATTCTACTTGTCCGATAGGAATGTTGTTGGCCGATTGGACAAAGAATGGCCTGCCCAGAGATGGACGAGGGACGAAATTTTTCGGCCCTTCCCGTCCCGCACTAAATTTTGTTTGTCCCGAAAAATCATACATTACTTTTGTAATTATCTAACTAATTAAAGGTAACATAACCAAGTAATAATTCGAATGAAATTTGGAAAGACACAAATGAACGTTATGTTGCACCTACGATGCCTATATATTTTATGTTACAGTAGTTACGATAAATGTATAATTTAAAAACTAAAATAAATTGTTTTCAAATTGCTAAATATATAAATTAATTTAAATACAATATACAAACATACAATTTTGCATTTTGAATTTGAGATACAGATATTGTAGCTGTTTTTCCATCGAGCCGAAAGCTTTTAATTTCCATTTTAGTGAATAGGTTCTGCAACCATGATTACAAATAGACAAGTTCGGAATTCAAATTTTTTTGGCCTTCAAAATTCAAGGTTCTTTTGAAGAAGAACACTTAAAGTTCGTCTCTGATCTAGGTATATATGCAGAAAACTAATCTTAATTGTTTGTTGAAATTTCATTAGTTCTAGCAAGTTCCAATCCCGCTTCCAACTCTGAATGGAACCTCTTGATGGAACTAAATTTGAATTTGAGCTGTGACAGAAATATTTCAAAAATGTCCTAATTTTCAAAAGAATAGAACGATTTGTAGTCGTCCCATTCCGTCCCGTCCCGCGAGCTCCCGCGGCCCGCGCACATCTCTGGCCCAGCCCCAGTGGCGCCAGGAGTTAAACCCGGCCAGCCAGTCGGTTAAGCTGCCGGGCTGGCCTGACTTTTAAAAAGTTTACTTGAGCCCTTTCGCTTAATGGACTTCAAAACGTTTTCTGGCGCCAATGTTATCAACGCCTAAACCCGGGTTTAGGTCCAGTAATCTTGCTTAATGCTAAAGATAGCCGAGTAAATGAGAAAGAAGAAAAAGCCGAGTAAACCCGGGTTTGGGCGTTGAGAACATTGGCTCTCCTGACCCGGACTATTTGATATATCGGCATCTGTTGACCGGATTTCCTGTCACGAAGTCGTTTCCGACTGGCTGTCCGGTTTCAAAAAACTTCGTAAAAAAAGTTCGGTCAGTCCAGTCACCAATTCGCTGCTATTCTCTCAAACCCCCCCTTTGCAATTTTCTGATTTGATTCAAATTAAAGTGGGGATAAATAGAAGCAAGCATTAGTCAGGCACTGGCAATTATAGTTAATCCTTCTACCTTACCATAACTTAAGGTTTACCTTGTTTATCTTTAAACAAAAAGCCTAAAACAGAAATCCAGTAAAGACATCAACAAGAAACTGTGGCTTGAAATTGAGAATTCAGTAGTTTTTCTTAAGTGAATTGCTAAAGCTAGCGCATTTGTTACAAAACAAGTCGACAACAAAACAGGGGGCAAAATTCCCAAATGTACACATTACAAACAAAAGGTGTTGCTATTAAAAATCAGTAAGTTTGGACAAAAAGAATGAAGTGCTCTCCAAAAACAGATAAATCAATTTGAACAGTACCTGAATACTGTAAAATACAAAAATGCTGAGAATAAAATCTGGGAGGGGGCAAAGTTTACAACGACCATGCATAACAAATGCAGTATTGATTTGAAAAGTCCCATGTCTTTGCCTAAAGTTTTGAGTTCCTCCCTAGCTCTTAAAGTGTGTGTATGCTGTATTTATTTTGTTCGTGTAATCTGCCTGTATCTAAGTGATTGGCTTATTAATTCGACGAGATAAAATTGGGGGGGGGGGCGGCGGTTCGCGAAAGCTTAAATTCAAGTAGGGGTCAACCATAACAACTTCACAAAGTGTTTTATTTTGCGATATGTTCCCCCTAATATAATGCTAATATCTATGCAAGCATATAACCTATCTTTAACACACAGTCAACTATATGCCTGTTATATAGCCAGGAACAAGGCAGGTTCTCATGTAGCGTATTGCGCATGCGCACATTTCTTGTTCTACATATAATGCTATATGTGTATGTGTCTATGTGTGTGTGTGTATGACTTAGTGTAGAGTCTAACACACACGTATAGGAGAAAAGCCAGCCAGTATTATTTGCCCTGGGAAGCATTTTTGCGTTGTTTGTAATGTCTCTGACAGTTTTAAAGCCCAGGTTTTCGGGGTTGCCCTGCGAGTTTTGTAAGGATTTTTACGGTAGCCCGGCTAGGGTAACCCCCGCCCATACCCCCAAAAAACCCCCCATTGCTTATGGTAACAGCAGATTTTGCTAGGCACTCGTATGTGCTTTTCTGTTTTAAGACTTTCCGTTTGGAAAGCTAAGGTTAATAGAGGAATAGCCTTGCTATGAAATTGGAATTAGAAGTTATTACTTGACGGTCGAGGGTTGGGGTGGGGGTATTTTTTGTAGTTATTGTTACAGATGTAGATGTACATTGTGGTCAGTTTTAGTGTTAATTTATCTGGGTAAAAGAGCTGATTTTCTCTGACACTAAGGGGCTTAATTCTAAGGTTTGGAAAGTACCAAGCTTGTCGCGAAGGGGGCTATCTCCATAGCTATGGATTTTCAGCTACAAACATCTTTTAGGAGTAACTTACATCATATACACAATGTATTAAGTATTAACTTAAACATGTTCAGTTAATATATTAATATATAGACGTTTTAACAGTGTGTTACATGTTAATGTGATTAACTGGTTAACGTTGGCAGATGTGTTGTGTGTGCGAAATGGACTACTAACCCAGTAGTATCGCCAAGGTTTTTTGGAGGGATGGGGCGGGCCTTCCGGGTGAGCTTTTCTAGGAAAAACAATTTCCCAAAACTTAACTAATATTTCTAGTTTTAGCAAAAATTCGCCATTTTCTATAAAATTTCATCAAATTTCATAAATTTGGACAAATTTGTGAAAATTTTCACTTAACAGGGACTCCAAATAGCAAATCTCATTGTTAAGCAAATTTTAGTAGGATTTTTCAAAAGATTTCTCAGCTTGCAATTTTCGTTAATTTTGGGATAAACCCCCATAAAATGCTGGCAATTTTCCTTGGTAAATCGTCGTCGAAGTCGGGGTAGCCCACTAGAAGCTGACACCAAAATTTAATTTATCTGTATTAAGCCTTCCAAGTACTTCCAAGTGCATTAGCTAAGGTGGTGATATATAGTCAACGGGTATCCAGATACGTAAATAGATAATATTTATTAGAGTTAGAAGTTATTACGTAAATAATGGGAAGAGGGTTTGTTTTTTGTATTGTTTCACCGATGTTGTGGATAAATCCTGACCAAAAGTTATCTGGGTAAAACAGATTTTCTGTGACTCCAAGGGCTTATATATTATTCTAAGGTTTGGAAAGTACCAAGCTTGTCGCGCAGGGGCTGTCTCCATAGTTTTTGGATGTATATATACAAACACAAGGGTAACTTACAACGTTTATACAATGGGCTAACTAATAAAACATGCCAAATAAATATATGAACCTTAATTTAGACGTTATAACAGTGTGTTAAATGTTAATTTGATTAACTGGTTAACGTTGGCAGATGTGTTGTGTGTGAGCAATAGACTGAGTGAGTGTGGTACGTGCATATATATATATATATATATATATATATATATATATATATATATATATATATATATATATATACCAGCAGCTAATATGTTATATGAGCATGTTGCATACGCTAATTGTACACGCTCAGTATGCTCTATGAGCTAAAAGTGCTCACAGAGACGGTTGTATGTGCATTTTGCTCATAGAGACAGTTCTTATGAGCAGTGCTCATAGAGACATGCTCATAGAGATGTGAAGTTTACCTGCTCTGTGAGCAAGAAATTTTTTTTGAAAATGCTAATTAGCTTAATTAATTAAGCTGAGCTTATGCTTAAAAAATGGCTTAGGCTTAGACGTGTAAAAGCACGCTCTCGGTAAGCCTAACACGCTCTCGGTAAGCCTAGGCGCTGCCGCGGAGGAACGCGTTATTTGACGGTGCTCACAAGACAGGAAAGATGCATGTATATATATATATATATATATATATTTATATATACTATATACTATATATATATATATATATATTATAGTATGTATGTATATATAGATATAAATTTTCCTGCCCGGCCCGCTAGCCAATGGATGTCAGCCCGGTCCGACTGCCGAAATGTTCATCTGTAGTGCAGACCCCCTAGAGATCGGCATAAAACGGGAAGACCGGAGTAAGCAAAGATTACATACACATTTTTAAGAAAATTTTAACACGTTCTCTAAAGATTTCTCCAAAATTGCAACATTTCTTTAAAAAAATACATATATATATATATATATTGTTGCATAGCTGGTAGCCAGTTTCTTATTACAATCAATATATACATTTTACATTCAGTTTAATATATTTTAACAAATTCCAACTATATAAATATATACGTATTTGGGGTATATATAATGGGAAATGGTTATCCTGATGAATTGATAATTTTATTGAAATTAGAAGTTATTACGTATATATAAAGTGTGGGTTTGCTTCTTTGGTTTTTGGCACCGATATGTTGTGGATGTGAATTCTGACCAGTTTAGTGTTAATTTATCTGGATAAAAGTGCTGATTTTCGTTGACTCAAGGGGCTCTGATTCTACGTAAGGCTGGAAGGAAAGTACCAAGCTTGTTGCAAAGGGGCTATCTCCATAGTTATGGATTTTTAGATACAAACATCTTTTAAGAGTAACTTACGTCATATATATACACAATATATATACTAACCAGATTAACACATTTTAACTTGCTAGATTAATATATATATATACATTAATAGATGTTTTAACAGTGCGGTAAATGTTAATTTGATTAACTGGTTAACGTTGACTGATGTGGTGTCTGTGCGAAATATATACGTAGGATTTGTCTAATCGAACCAATTTTGATGAACGCCTTTTGGATTTGGTTTAAAATTATTCTACATTCGAAGGGCAGTTATATAATTCCAACTGATATATATATATACCGTGATAAATAGGTATATATATAATTTTTGAGGAACTTTTTACATTTATATATACAATTACATTTAGGAAAAAGTTTTCATTTTAGTAAAAATATATCTATACAATGAATTATACAAGAATATTACAAATTTCATGGACATTCTGCTGCGTTTTCGAAAATGTCTTCGAGATTTATACTGAATAAATATATACTGATTTATTTATACTTGGTTTGATTATAAATAAGTCCCCCCATGATTGTAATTGTACTTATCCGAGTTTTTCAAGGAGTTGGCCGCTCAAGGGGGGAAACCCCTTTGAATGGAGCTGACGGGTGTCCACGATGCGGTGAAAGCATCTTGGTCACTTCTGCCCCGGCAGTAGCCTTGCCTTCGCCTCGGGTAATTGCGATATGCAATTATTCAGTGCCAGACCGTGGACCCAGCGCAAAAATTACCCCTACCCCTCCTCGCGAAAGCAACTGGGGTGTGGCAGTACAGGAAAAAAATTATAAATAAGTACAGAAATATATGGTTTGACCGTATTATTCTATATATATTATATCATCATCATTATATCATAGGTTAAAACTGACAAAAATTAATTGGAAAACAACAAATTTTTCTTAACTTCAGGTTTAGGTATACTGCGGACGCCCGGAAAAGTCTATTAGCCTAATCAAAATTAGGAGCAAATCCGGATATTAAAAATATCTGCTGCTCCTCATCTAAAAAAGCAGGTCCTCTAGACTTCTGTAACATTACAAAAGGTAGCTAACATTTCCGGAAACGCTTTGTATATACTAGAGTCAGAGATGAGCACGGGTCGGATTTATGAGTAATATAATATGAGTAAAATTGCTTTAATTTATAATTTGTATAAATATACAGTTATCGTTAATAGTAAAATTTTCTCCAAATAAGTTAAAATTTTTAAGGATCATCCTGTGATGTGATGAACAGTGTTTGAAAACAATTAGAAAGAATAAACTAAAAACAAAATTTTATTTTGGTTCGGAACAAATAGAAAGCTATAATTTAAGATTTTTTTTGGCTGGAAGGATCAAAATATTCCATCTTCAAAAATCAGAAGTTTCAAGGATACAGCCTTACTAAAAACAACAGTTGTTTATAAATTTACTGAATATTCAACATTGACAAGTGTGAAAAATAAGAAACAGTGCTGTAAAAATGCAATTAAAATAGTAAAAATGCATTGCTGATTTTACAAAACTTTTGTAAAAACGGTAAAAAGCCTGTTAAAGATCCGAACTTAATTAATTAATTAATTTATTAACAAAACAATTACTAACAAACTAATCAAAAACTACCAGTTTTTTACACTTTTAAACAGTGTTAAAACAAGTGCAAAAATAATTTCTTTTTAACATGCAAATTAACATTAATTAAACAATTAAATAATAACTAAAATTAACTTGTAAAATTGTTTTCAGCATTTTACTTGCAATTTACCAACATTTCAACATAGTTGCTGTTTTGACCCTGTTGAGTCTGCTGCGTCATTTGGCTGGGTTTCATTTAGAGGGGGAAAAATATTATAGCTGAAAGGGGGGAAAATATCACGTGGGAAAAATATTATACCCTATAGGAGGGAAAAATATCACGGAGAGAAAAATATTATACGACACCGGCCTGGTCCGCTCCAAAATCTTGCTCGGCCCGGCCCGGCCCGGCCCGCTGGCAAAATTTTTCGGCCCGGCCCGGCCCGCTCCAAGATTCGGCCCGGCCCGGCCCGCCAAAAGAAAATTTCCAAAATCTTACTAGCAATATTATTTCAAAGGCTCCAATGCAATATGGAAACGCTAAATTATGCTACAAAATGTTAAATTTTGCTGTAAAATAGCCAGAGTGAGTAGATATTTAGCTAATCTTAGCGATTTTAGAACATTTTCTATAGTCGATCCGGCCCGTTTCGGCCCGCGCCGGCCCGCAGTTATAAAATTTTGTCGGCCCGGCCCGGCCCGCTTACAGATATATGTCGGGCCGACGGGCCGAAATGCTCATCTCTACTTTGTACGTATTTTAAAGCTTAGGCTCAGTATTAGGGACTTGAACACATACGTAAAGATACGGTTTCCGCACCTCATTAGTTTTCGCTTTTCATAATATTAATTTGAAATTTTCAGTTTTTTGTTTCCCAAAAAATGGATTTGGGAAAAAACCAGAAACCGGGACCGAGACTCCCAACCCTTTCATGTACGTACATATATATTATATATATATATATATATATACACATATATATATATATGATTTCTATATGTGCTTGCTTTCTTCAATTTGTGACAAGGAATATAATATATGTTAGGTATATGTGTACGTACGTACGTTGTAAAAATTTAGTGCTGTTGCATAATCGAAAAAGTTCCGAATCCAAAAAATGAAATTCCGCTCAATCGATTATATATATATATACATGTGTGTTTTCGCTGTGTCATCTAAACATGTTTTGCGTAGATTTCGCGGTTTTCCGCCTAAATATTGAATATATATTATGATTTATGAACTGTGGAACTGAAGGTGGAATGAACTGAACTTTATAAGAGGTTATGTAAAGTCTTAATTATATACGTATTATATATATATATATATATATAGATATTTTATTTGTGAAAGCTAATGAAATAGACTTTTGTGATATATATACAAGTCAGATGATTTGTGTAACTAGGAGAATACGATATAAATGGATAAACAAGAAAAGAAAATGAAGTAAACGCGAGCTGTGAAGGATACAAGGTATATATTAGGTATATATTAACAAGAAGGCCTCGGTCCGAGCTTGGGTCAGTGACTAGCCCCGATGGTCTGTAAAGCAAGCCATAGCAAATTACAGTTGAGGGTTTAAAGAATTTCATTATATAATTATTTGTTTGACATTAAATTGGTATTTATGGTTTGAGGTGCAGGTTGCTACGTTGCTACACACACACACACACACACACACACACACACACATAATATATAAATAAAATATACATATATATATATATATATATATATATATATATATATATATATATATAAATAAAATATACATACATATATATATATATTATTGGACGTTTAGTTTGGTGTGTACACTAATGTACAATATTAGAATAAATATATACAGTTGCGGGATCTATATATGTCTTCGGCCCGGTTCTGACCCGGTGTTCCTGATTTACCGTATATAATACTGGAAAATTGTTTGCTTCTATGTATATATATATATATATATAATTGTGAAATATTAAAAATTTTGAAAATATAACAGACAATATCATGCGTACTCGTTTATCTGACTTTCAAAAATTTAGCCTTTTTAGACAAAAAGATGCAAGATGATTTTGGGTTTTTCTGAAGATCACAGGTAAAGGAAGGATAACTGACAACCTCGGTTCTATCACTGTCTGAATCTCCGGGGAATCTTTATTAATGGGGATTGTTTTATTTTATATATTAATGTTGCATTTTTTCGTTTGGGCTTAAGAGTTGTCCAAAAAGTTTGTATTTTGAGGGCTAAGTTTGGTGATTTCAGACAGCCAATCAGAAAGCAGTCCACTCTAGGAAAAAAGTTCATAACCCGCCATTATATGATATATATATATATATATATATATACGTAGATATATAGATGTATATATACTGTATATATATATTGGTACATACATAACGTCTCGAACGAACTTCGCATGTGTTCATGTATATATAGTACGTAGTATGCCAGCGCTTTATATATATAGATACACTTCGCAGTGTTTACTTTAAACTAGTTTATTCATACAGTAAGTACACAGAATGAATGTGTATATTTTTTGTTATTAATCATTGATTTTCTCTCCTACCATTCTTTTTCTTATCTACAGTTTTTTCTGAACCTAAAATTTAAAAAAAATTACTCCCCAAATTTTTTCAGGGTTCACGGGATTTGATCCCATTAGCCTTTAGAATAGCGGAGTTATGTATAAAGTCTGCAATGTTGAATGTAATGCTTTGCCTTTGACTTAAATGTAGTGCACGCCTTTCTTTTAATACTCAGCCAGTGTCATACATTAATACAATATTCGAATTTGGGGGGTGGGTGGGTGGGTGCTGCCCCCCCCCGTTTTGCAAAGGGTATATCGTAGATTTTGGTCGTAGTTGTCATTTGACGCTAAATGATGACTGGTTTCATAAGTTTCCAAAGAACGTTTCCTAAATGAATACAAATCAGGTAGTTTTAAGGATTTTTTTGGGTTTTTTGGTTTTTTTTTTGGAAAACCAGATCTCCCGGTTCAGGCGTGGTGCATGTAAAGAGTTAGAAGAAAGGCCTAACCTAAAAATAGGTGTTTCAGCTTTGCCCTGCGAATATCTTGTAGAGATGAGCATTTGAGCGCCCGTCGGCCCCCCCCTCCCGACATCCATTTGTTAGCGGGCCGGGCCGGGCCGGGCAGGCCTAGAAATTGATTAGCTGCGGGCCAGGGATGCGAGAATATGAACGTTTTGAAATCACTAACATTAGCTAAACATTTACTCAGTCTGGTTAGTTTACAGCATTTAAAGTTACAGTTACAGAGTTAAATTTAACATTTCGTATTAAAATTTAGCGTTTCCCATGTTGCATTGAAGCCGTGTTTTTGGAGGACCGAATATATTATCAGTGAATTTTGTCAGGTTGCGCACCGGGCCGAGCCGGGCCGAGCAGCCTAATTTTGGAAAAATCCGGCCTGTGTTCATCTCTAATGCCTCTTGAAGCCCAAGTTTTCCACAGGACAGTTTTCTGCAAACTCTGGTTTTTCAAAATTCAGTTTCTCTTGAGGTCACATTTTCTAGAGTCCTCCACGGGCGATGAGTTTTCAGCCGTTGAAAAATCTTTGACCGTGGGTCGTCCCTGTATGGCCCGGACACCAGGCTTACGAGCTTTCTACTAGCAATGGAACCGGGTCAGGTCGGGTCACTTTTTGGACCTGGTTAGAGCTTCGAGCTTCGACCCGGTCTTGACCCGGTTTTCTGAATTTACCACAAATTTTTGAAATTTTTGGCTTACCAAGTTAAAATTTTAGCTTAAATTTTAGTTCGATGAGCAATATTAATTTGCTTTTTCTTACTTTTCCATTTTTGTTCTTATCATCTTTTTTTTTTTTTATTGCATAAATCTACATATTTCGTGGATATAGTTTGAAGATTCTTTTCGCAAGCAAGGTAGATGTTGCAGATAAGTGAACAATTTACGCAATACAAAATAAAAACCAATTTTTAAAGTATTCCGTGTTTTTGGACTGGACTTTTTGTACTTTTCACCATTGCATGGGCTGATTTCCCAAAATTTCGCAGACGGATACATTTTGGTTTTGCCAACTCATTTCTGCATTAATTTAGAAAATGCTACAGTCTTATTAAAGACTTTTCACAAAATTTAGAGTAGTCATGTTATGTACGTCCTTGTTATTTTTTGGGGTGGTGATGGAACATGTGGTGGTGGGTGGTGATGGAAGCCAAAAATTTAGCCTTCCCAGGCAAAATCAAAATTTTTTGCAGATTTTTGAATTTTCTGGATAACCGGGTCACCGGGTAACCGGGTCAATCCTAAGTGACCCGGTTCCATCACTGCTTTCTACGTTTGAAAGTATCTTATATATTTATAAAGTTCCTTTCCATAATGAGAAAATGAATATATATTCCGGAAGCCATGCAAACTTTAACGGAAATTTATTGGGATCTTTTGCGCTCCCCCCTCCACCACTAACTTTTGATTGTTTAACGAATAACTTTGAGATTTTGTATGAGTCCATTATTGGAGGTTGACTTATTCAAAAATTCCAAAATTTTAAAATTCTACAAAATTTTAAAAACTTAAATGTTAATTTGGTAAGGGGGATCAAGGGGAACCGAAAACTTTTTGAAAAATATTCTGCTGAAAACTTGCATATAGGGGCTTTCAGGGGCGCTGTGCACGAATCTTAAATCCGTTTTTCAATTCAGCTTGTGGTTAGCTTAGGATAAGCTAAAAATATATATAAGCTTAACATGTAAGCTTGTATATATATATACTGGACCAACGAAACGCTGAATCGAAAAACATGCTTCAGATTCGTGCTCAGCGCCCCTGAAAGTCCCTGTATGCAAGTTTTCAGCAAAATGTTTTTCATAAAATTTTTAAAATTTTTAAAAATTTAAAAGTGTTTGAATTTTTGTATTTGTCAGCCTCCAGTGTTCCATGCACGCATGCAACATTTCAAAGTTATTGGTCAAAAAATCAAAAGTTTGGGCTGGGGGGGGGAGGAAGCGCAAGAGATCCATTTATTGTATCAACATTACAGATGGGTTAGTGTAGTCTCATCAACTTACATATCATATTTTGCAGGAAAAGTTCTGACAAATTTCTTTAGAACCTTTTCAATCTTTGACTGTAAAAGTTTGGGTGTGCCAGCGGACTGAGAAATTCTGTGGGCCGGAGGCTTTGAGAGACTTAAGCCGGGCGGGCGCCGTGAAAAGTTTTAGGCCGGGCCGGGTCACCAAAATTCGGTCACTGCACTCTACATACTACACACTCACTCTCACACACACACACCTTTTATATAAATTTTTCATTTTAGCGTTTTCATCTTTAGTGTATTAGTTTTTACATTTGTTTCAGCCTCTGTCAGAACCAAATGGAGAACAGTTTATCCGATCCTAATTTAGTCGTGTCCAGTGATACAGACGCGGAACCGGGGGACAAACTGCAGCACTTCTCAGTGGACGTTGAAAGTAGTAGTATGAAAAGTGGGGTCTCTGGCCCGGCCGGCGCCCCCGCGCACCCCGTGAACGGAGTGGCGCAACTGCAGCAGCAGCAACAGCAAATTCTGGCAAATCGATGCAGCACGGTGGCGCGTGAGGGTGCGCCCCTGCGGGTTCAGGAGAATACCGTAAACGAAGCACCGCCACTGGAGAGGTTTGTGCTGACAATCGGTTGGCTTATATATAGTAAATTTGGAACATTAATTAATTAAAATTTAAGAGCAGATCGTTGCTGTGTTTAACTTTCTTACAGAGTTAGTTGCGCTGCATTTTGTTTAGCTTGTGGACGTGTATATCTTATCTATGTTATGCTAACTTTATGGTTACTGAACTGAAATATTAGTGAAATCAAGCGTTTGTACTAGAAACTTTCAGTTGGTTACAAAAACGTCGTTTTTTGGTCAGCATCATGTTTTTGTTACTCTCTTTTTCAGACTGTCTCTTGCATCATCCGCCCCGACGGAGCCCTCTTGCAACAGCAACAGCAGCAACAACAACAGCAACAACAGCACCGGCAGTTTGACGCAGATTCGTCAGCCGCGTCGACGTGGCGGCGGACGTCGCCCCTCGTCGGCGCCGGATGAGCGGATCGCCCTGGCGGATGTGATCCGACTTTTGACGCATCCGGAATCCGGTCCCTATCCGGACGGCGTCACTCCGAAACAGCTGAATGACTATCTGACCAAAATCCCGGAGCATAGACGGCCTACCAAAAGCAAAAATCATCTACAGGTTAATACGTAGTACTTTAGGCAATGCGGGTTTTTCGTGTCTCTTTTGTCTGTGTTTGGGGTTAGGGTGGGTTGGCTGTGTACTAGATTACTAGCCTGGATGCAAGCTTTTTGTTGTGTGCTCGAACTGTACATTATGCTGTGAAATTAAATGGGGACAGTAAATTTTTAAACTTAGATAAAAACTGTTAAAAATTTGGCAATTTTTATGTAGGTACTTTTGGATTTTTTTGTTGAATGTTTTAGAACACATTGTGTTCAATAAAGTCTAAACTTTGGACTACATTAATTAATGTAGTCGAAAGTTTCGGACAACATTAATAAAGTAGAAATTCAAACATTCATTTTTCTTTACTTCTCAAAACCGTTTCAAGATAGGTACCAAAGTATATATTTTCTGAGCTGATATGATGAGATCTTTCGTTTCGTTAATTTTTTGTTGAAATTTACCGTGCGATTTCAAAGGGTGTCGCTGTTATGTCCAGAAAGATTACTAAAGGCTTCGCACGATTTTTTTCAGGAAACTGTTCTCCTTGTCCGAATGTTGTAAACACCAAATTTTAACTGGTTTGGTTGAAAAATGCGTGAATTATTCTATTTTTGATTTTCAATGTCCCTTGCCGCTATTTCGAATTTGACTGGCTATTACTCGTGACTCGCTCAATGGCATAATCATAATCATAAAGTTTAATCTGATTTGAATCCAACGATATAAAATTTTCATGGCTACGTCTTATTTTGCGCCCGCAATTAATGTTTTTGGCTATTTCTGATGTGCCGCACTGATTTCCCCGAACCAGTGTTATTAACTAGCAAAAACCAGCTGAAATAAGGGAAATTGTTTGAAAACTCATTTCATGTAGGTCGTAGTATCCCTGAAACAAAAAATTTCGTTGAATTCAGCTCAAATTAAAGTTATGATTATGCAATTTTTAGCCACTTTTGTTACATTTTCTTTGCTCATATTTTGGATCAAAAAGTGGTATATATTTTTCGAAAAATACGTACACTTCTTTCAAATTTTGAAATTTTACATATATCAGATGAAAGCTGACGCCTAAGCGGTCCTGAAAATCTGATCGAAGAAATTTTCCATTGAGCACGTGACGAGTAATAGCCGGGCAAAATCGAAAAAGCAACAAGGATCAATGCATTTTGAAATTCGAAAAAATGGAATAACTCGTGCATTTTTCCACTAAAAACGTTGAAATTTGGTGTGTAGGACATTCGGACAAGGGGAACATTTTTATGAAAAAAATCGTAGACGTAGCACTAACTATTCTTTCTGAACATATATATATATATATATATAACAGCGACACTCTTTGAAATCGCACAGTAAATTTCAAAACAAATTTAACGAAACGAAAGATCTCATCATTCCGGTTCAGAAAATGTATACTTTGCTGCCTATCTTGAAACGTCTTTGAGATATAAAGAAACCAATTTCGCTTTTACATTTTGGTCAGACTTTAGTGTAGTTTGAATTTCGACTTTCGACTTAATTCATGCAGTCCGAAACCTTCGAATACATTAATTAATGTGGTCCAAAATTTTAGCTGCGCTTTAATGAAGTAGAAATTTTCGCCTGCATTAATTAATGTAGTTAAGGGGGGGGGGGTCGCTTTGGGTCAAAATCGATAGTCACTGATTTCGCTCATTTTCACACACAATATAGGTACATATGTTCTCAAAAACAAGACAAAATATTAGAGTTCGAAATTAAACGGCGGCAAAGATATTCAGCTATAAATTTGGAAAACTTGAAAATCACTGTGATTTGCCCTCCAAGGTCATGCTGAGACAGAACGGCAGCGAAATTGGGATCAACTAATATGGCAAATTAATTCTGTGGGTTGGCTAATATTCTAATACTAAAACGACTCCGGGATATCCTGCCAGTCGTTCACAGTACATTTTTCAATTGTGAACTCAGCCTTTTTCAGCTAACTGTGCCTCAAACTTTAACTTGCTCTAACTTTCAGATACTACATTTCACACACATAGTTCTATTAGAAAAGTTGTTCAGCTCATCAGTAGCTATCGAATGATACCCAATTTGTCTATATTTTGGAAATTTCAAAAATTGACTTTTGAGACCTATAAGAGATCAAAGGAGCCGACACGATAGAAAAGTTTTACCTTGAAGCATTTGCCTTTAGCATAATGTCCGGCAGGCATTGAGAGTTTTATGTGCCAATTTTGGTGACTTTGGAGTGGGTAACGAGTGAGAAATTATTAAAAGAACGTGAAATTTGTGCAGAATGATGATTTTTGGCAAAATTAGCACATTTTGTGGCAAGTTTTTTGAGAGCACTACAAATGGTAGAAATCTGCAACTACTGTCATAAGAATTCTGTGTATGCGTAGATTGCAACTATCTATAAGCGATTTCTGTAGCGTTTGCCAATCGTGCAGGAGAGGCGAAAATGTTTCGCTGGTCCTGTTTTTCGTGGTACAGAAAGCACCATTTTTACAAAATTTTGACTTTGAAAAATCGCCAAAAATCTGACACTCAACAGCAATTGTACCAGAAGGGTTATTTGCACTCTCTCATATGTCCTTAACATGTACAACAAGGTTGTAGCGCTGTATCTTGCATACAGCGAAAAATTTTTCTGCCACAAACTTTTTAACCTAACTTTTTCATTTTGCTATGTTTAACACATGTCGAGGTCACCTTCGAAGGGCTCTACAGGACGATAGAAGCAATATTACGCAAAACGCTCTTGTCTTGTTTTGAGGTACCATTGGGACTATAAAATATGTGAAAATGAGCAAAATCGGAGTTGGTCGAAAAATCGGCCAAAAAGCGACCCCCCCCTTAAGTGCTTCGAATTTATTTAACACAGTATGTTTTAAAATATTCAACACAACATGCACAAAGTACACTAAAACTTGTAAATTTCAACACTTTTTGTCCAAATTTCCAAAAATTCGCCCTATTTTGGGCCAGCTTTGCCATAGAATTGCTCAAAAAGGAGCCGGAGGAGGGTGAAATCCCGTGATTGTGAATGTGTAATTTGCTTTTAATGTTTAAAGTTTTCAAAATAAATAAAGCTTAAAACAGCCATCAGATCACATTTTTAGGCTTTAAATTTGAGATTTGGCTTAATTTAGTTAGGATTGGGATTTAAGCTTTGATTTTTTCAAACTTTCATTAAAGTGTAAAAAGTTAGATGCATCATGACACCCAAGAGTTGTGCAGTTTCCCTAGCCGGACCCCCGGAATTCTTCTTCTTTAGAGTAAGCCCCTCAAGCTGAGCAGCCCGTCTCGTATTTTACGTATTTTACGTATCAATACGCGTATTTTACCATTATAATACGTGTTTCGCACTAAAAAATGAGTACCAATTGCCCTATTTGGTGTACTTTGACCACCTTCTGCATCATTTGGGTGCATGGACACGCACTACGTCTTAAATATTATTGTAATTTCAACGAATGCTCTGTAAAAATTCCACGAAGGTCACGAAATAGAAAAATTTCTCAGCTTCTGGGGGGCTCCGCCCCCCAGTCCCCCCCCCCAAAAATTTTGCATTCCCCCCCCGAATTTTTTCTGGCTACGCTAGTGCCCAACAATATATATATATATAGGTCCATTAGTCTTTGTTTTAAATACTAATTTTCTCTATAGTTGTTTGTTTCTAAACTTTCGCACATTCTGTGGTTTTTGAAAAATATTTTTATGTTTTAGGTTCTACTTTGGCGCGATGTGTCAGCGGGCAGCATTGTTCGGATTAGTACCGGAAAATACAGTATGCCAGATTTTCAGGACCGAATTAAGTCGGCTGCCGCCGACAACGGCAGGATTACGGTAGCCGGAAAGTCGGATTACGTTAGCGGCGGCAAACCGGTTTCCCCGCCAACTGGCCGGAAGACTGGCTCCACCGGGTCTGGCAGTTCCACGATTCGTCGTGGCGGCAAAGCGGCGGCTACCGTAACCCTTCGTAAGGAGCGAACCTCGCCCAGACAGGTATATACGATGCTTGTGTTGCTTCGGGCTTATTTAAACTGGACTGGGGGTAGGAAGGGGAAGGGGTGGCACCCCGATTCGGCAACCTTCCCCATTCGAGGACCCCCCCCCATCATGAACAGCCCTGTCATACAATTGAGTACTAAGACCTCCCCCATAACACAAAACTTGGCATTGTTTACGTACCATTATACCAATAAACTTTTTCTGGCTTCGTCTGACGTTTGAGGACTTTTCAGTATTTCAGCTTAAAAACAGCGAAATTTAGCCATTTATTAGTTTCGTAACTTTTAGCGGGCTTTGCACATACGTATGTAATAAAGTTGAAGATTTGAAAACTTTTCCAAAAACTATGACAACCCCTAGTTTGACAGGCCTTAACATAACATTTGAAGCCCTCATCCATAACATTGATTGCGACATACATCATTAGGAAATACACTGTATGAGCATTTAAGGCTTGGCTCCAACTGTACATAGCGACCACAGTTGTTCAGTTGATAGTGGGACCTGAGCCCAAATCTGAGAGTCGATGGTTATAATCCTACCGGAGGTTCGAGTTTTTCGGGTTGCAGAAAATGCAAAAAGTTCTACATAAATTGATGCTCTTTTCTTTACAGCTCTGTTACTGGCAGTTTTTTAGTGTGGGAGGATTGGGGCCCCCACTTTTCAGCATGCCCCCACCCACGTTTTTGGCGATCGCCTAAAAGTGTGGGAAAATTATGTTTTCGAGATCAAAATTTCAAAAAGTTTCTCAATTTTTGGCACGTAATTTATGCACGTATAAGCTCTAAGCTAATTTTGAGCTTAATAACAGCTAATGTTTTTGCGTTTCTACCTTAAAAATGTTAATTTTTTGCTGAACATTTAGGTATATTTATACTTTGGGCTTGCATCCCACTTTCATAACCCTAAACAATGCCAGTGCTATATACTTCAACCTTAGCCAAGCTTAACATTTCGAACTAGCAAGTGAACATGCTTGACAGCATTATAATGCCGGGCATTCCCCAAAATTTTTTAAATGTCACAAATTTTGCTGCTGGTTTCCCCCGGTCAGTGGTTTTAATAAATGAGAAAGAAGAAGAAAGTCATCATGTACCACCGAAGGTCCGAAAAATTCGGACCTCCGGTGGTACTCGAACCCACGACTTTTTGCGCACTGGGCCAACGCTCTGCCGACTGAGCTACGGAGGCACTATCTCATCAAGCTTTGTCGGAATTTTCCTCCGGTTTTCTAAATTAACTGCCAATTTCATTGTCTTTTGACTTATTTCAGTTGAAAGGCACCGGTGCAGCACAACAGCAACAGCAGCAGCAGCAGCAGCAAGACTGGAACAGTCCTCGAAAAGCACTGTCTCAACCGCAGCCCGGCTCCACGGACTCTGCGTTGGTGCCAAGCTGTGCTCCTGCGGACGCTGCCAGCGTGCGACACGCTGCAGCGCTGAAGCGCAGCCGCAGCACGACAGGCGAACTGGTCGGCTCAGGAGCCGCTCCTGCTGCTCACCATGGAAGCGTTGGTGGCTCGAAGCGTAAAGTTAGTCCTAAGTCCAAAAGGATGTGTTCTACGGAAACGGAAGTTGATGTAAACTTTATGGTCGGAAAAGATGGTTTTTCTGTATCCCAATTTTTAACTATTCTAATAAGGTCTTGCTACTGGATGCCTTGTAAGGTGAACGGTTGGTTAGGATGCAAAACGTTAATCATAAAGAAATAATGAAAAACGCCTGTCCTTTCCTGCAGTCACTAAGGCAAAGCTATAAGCTTGTGAAGATTTGTCTTTTTATTGTTTCTTTTTCTGTATATATATGACTTCAGTGTAAACTATTAGCTCCTTTGTAGAATAAATGTTGTTACCATGTATTCTTTGCATTGCTACGTAGGTTGTTGCTATGTATTTTAATTAAGTTTGTTTTAATTTTAGCGAGTTCGGAAGACTCTGGGGCCGGAATTTTTTACCTATGGAACCAATAAGGCCGGTCCGACCTGTGACTACTGCCTTCTGGCTCGACGTAAAAATGAGGTCGGCCGCCCCGAGTCTGTACTGATTTGTGCTCTGTGTAAGGCCAAAGGTATGTTGGTGAGAGGGAAAACCTTTAAAGTGTGACTCAGCTTTTGTTTCTAAGTTTACTGTACTTTCAGTGCACAAAATTCTGTTGATTTTGCAGTAGAGCGAAGCAAAATTTTATGGGGATGGGCGGGGAGCGGAGACGGGATGCCGTGGTCTACCCTCACCGATTGCGCTCAAATTGTGCCCATTGATACTTCCTAGGGCCCTACACAGCTTGTTGAAATATGACGATTCTTTGTCCAGGAATAAAAAAGTTACAGTCATTTCAAAAATTTTCAATTCCTATTGACAACGGTCCAAAATTGTAACTTTAGATTTTTCGCTTCTGGCAACAATAACTTACTCAAGTCAAAACCGTTCAAGACTTTTTATAACTCATTTTGTAGCTAAATGCAACTGGCGAAGAAGCTTTTTTAAAATTTTTATGGCTGTATGCCTATTCAAAAACGTGTCGCTACAGTTTGGGAACGAATTCAAACTTAAGCTTGGTTCGATTGTGCCTGGGTGGTTCAATCGGTAGAGCGTTGGCCTAGATAGCCAAAGGTTGTGGGTTCGATCCCCACCTCAGGCCCGAATTTTTCGGGTCGGAGGTGCTGTAGTGACATCCTTACTTCTTTCTTTTATAATCTTGAATTATTCTAACTTTTGTAGTGTTCTTTGTTTCTGTGAGACAGTCCCAAAAATTCTGAAATTGAAAAATCACGAAGAGAACCTGAAAGTGCTACAAAATTGTCGTTCGTGCCAAGAAGAAAAGTTGTTTATAATTGAAAAAGCTACCGATTGATGTAGATATTGTACAAATTTGTAAAGTTCGAATAATTTCGAAAAATGTCACATTTTAACTAATTTTTGGGACTGTTTCACGGTGGGTCGGGATGGCCGAGTGGTCTAAGGCGCTGGTCAGAACTTCCGATCTTACGGTCGGTGGTTCGATCCCCGGATTTCACAAAGCTTTGTCGACTCTAGCCAACCCAGCTATCCATCCATAACTGGTCGGTAAATGGGTACCACTACGGTGGGAAGGTAACAGGAGTCTGTGTAAAAGGGCCGCCCCCCCTTCCACGGATGCAGTCATCAGTTGAGGTGACACTCCTGACTCTATGGCTGAGAATCCGGGGATGAGCACCGGCACCCCATACCTGTGGCAGGACGGAGATATCTCCTGGGGTAAACCTTAACCTTTACCTTACTGTTTCACAGAAACGATTACTTCAAAAGCTATAATCATCCAAATTTTGAAAAACATCGACAAGTATCAGATATTGTATTTTGCAACAAAATAAGCTGTAGAACGTTTTGAGCGGTTTTGATTTGAGTAATAACAAGCAATATTGTCTGCAAAAGATTAAATGTTGTCAAAAGAACATTTCCATAAATTGTAGGCCTGCTGCGCAGCGGAAACTATTTTAAAGTTGAAGTTACTGGGAAATTAAGCAAAATGCAATTATGCAAGCAAATCCTTACCAAGCCTTAAGTAAACTGTAAAAGAAATACAACTTTCATAAATTTGTAATGTTCGCATGTTTTACTTATTGACTGCGATTAAAACCATTCCATCTGAACTTAACTTTAACTTCACATAAATAAATCTTGTTCTTCAAAATGGTCAGCTGTCGTCTGCAAAAGGTTGAAAGAGATCTTTAGCCTGACAGTGAAGAAAAAACCTGTTTCCTTTTAATGAATTAGCAATGAGGCGCAGCAGGAAAAAGCTTGCCAGAAGGAAAAAATCTGAAGTTCTGATTTTGGGCCTTTTTCCATAGGATTTGGAAACTTTTAATGCCTAACTTTTTTATTCCTAGACGAAATCGTCATAAATTTCAATGGATTGTGTAGGACCTTAGGGAGTTATCAATGGACACAATCTTAGCGGTAACGGCGGAAGTCGAATTTCAGACCCACCCAATTAGCCCCCCCCCATTTAATTTCGATCACCCCTCAGTGATTTCGCTCAAATTATGCCCATTGATACGTCTTTCTTAGGGCCCTACACACAGACACAGCCCACTGAAACTTGGGATGATTTCGTCCAGGAATGGAAAGTTACAATCATCTCAAAATTTTCAATTTTATTGAAAATGGCCCAAAATCGGAACTTCATATTTTTCCTTCTGGCAAGCTTTTTATTACTCAAATCAAAACCGCTCCAACGTTCTATAGTTTATTTTGTAGCAAAATACAATATCTGAAACCTGTCGAAGAGTTTTTCAAAATTTGCTTTCTAGCTTTTGAAGTAAATAGTTTCTGTGAGACAACACAGGAACAATGAACTTGGAATTGAAATTAAGATTAGGTTTTTGAGCGATAACTTAAAACATCTACAAAAGGGACGTTTGTGCCATGAAGAAAAGTTTTTAAGAATTGAAAAAGCTATCGACTGATATTGTGTATATACATTTGTAAAGCTTGAAAAATTTCGATAAAAGTCACATTTTGACTGTGTTTTGGGGTTGCCTCACAGAAACGATTACAGCTTTCAACGCTAAAAGTTAGAAGACGAATTTTGAAAAATCTTTTCCGACAAGTTTTATAGCTACGAAATGAGCTATAGAACGTTTCGAACGGTTTTGATTTGAATAAACTATCGCTGCCAGAACCGAAAATTTGAAGTTCCGATTTTAGGCCACTTTCAATAGTAATTTGAAATTTGAACTCATCTCAAATTCGGATGGACTGTGTAGGGCAGTAGGAAGTATCAATGGCATGATTTGAGCAAAATCGGTGAGGGCCAAGTTTTTCCTCAAGTATATAGCCCCCACCTTAATCCGATGTTAGTTTGGTGGTTGAATGAAACCATTTGAATGTCAAAATTTTTCTAATTTACACTGTAAACGTTAACGTTTGTGCAGTTCTTCGTCCGTAGTTCCTTATTTTGTGCCTTCTTAATTATCTAAGTTAATTAATTAATTAATTAATTAAATTTAATTTTAATGATAAAATTACTTTGTTGTTTCTGTTTATTGGTTTATCTTTTGTTTTAGCACATCCCACCTGTATGGGCTACACACTGCAGCAGGCAGAGCGTGCTGCCAAATCTGCCTGGAAATGCATCAACTGTAAAACGTGCTCTGTTTGTTGCAATCCTGATAAGGATGTACGTAGCGGACAGCTTTGTAAAGTTTACTGCAACGTTTGAATCCATTTTTGATTTTAGTATATAATCGTAGTTAGGTTTGGACGATATGAATGAAATTTGGTGTGAAATTTTTGCAACACTCGCAATTACCTGAGGCTAGGCAGCAAGGCTACTGCCGGGGCAGAAGTGACCAAGATGCTTTCACCGCATCGTGGACATCCGTCAGCTCCATTCAAAGGGGTTTCCCCCCTTGAGCGGCCAACTCCTTGAAAAACTCGGATAAGTACAATTACAATCATGGGGGGACTTATTTATAATCAAACCAAGTATAAATAAATCAGTATTTATTCAGTATAAATCTCGAAGACATTTTCGAAAACGCAGCAGAATGTCCATGAAATTTGTAATATTCTTGTATAATTCATTGTATAGATATATTTTTACTAAAATGAAAACTTTTTCCTAAATGTAATTGTATATATAAATGTAAAAAGTTCCTCAAAAATTATATATATACCTATTTATCACGGTATATATATATATATATCAGTTGGAATTATATAACTGCCCTTCGAATGTAGAATAATTTTAAACCAAATCCAAAAGGCGTTCATCAAAATTGGTTCGATTAGACAAATCCTACGTATATATTTCGCACAGACACAACATCAGTCAACGTTAACCAGTTAATCAAATTAACATTTACCGCACTGTTAAAACATCTATTAATGTATATATATATTAATCTAGCAAGTTAAAATGTGTTAATCTGGTTAGTATATATATATATATATATATATATATATATATATATATATATATATACATTGTGTATACGTATATATGACGTAAGTTACTCTTAAAAGATGTTTGTATCTAAAAATCCATAACTATGGAGACAGCCCCTTTGCAACAAGCTGGGTACTTTCCTTCCAGCCTTACGTAGAATCAGAGCCCCTTGAGTCAACGAAAATCAGCACTTTTATCCAGATAAATTAATACTAAACTGGTCAGAATTCACATCCACAACATATCGGTGCCAAAAACCAAAAAAGCAAACCCACACTTTATATACACGTAATAACTTCTAATTCCAATAAAATTATCAATTCATCAGGATAACCATTTCCCATTATATATACCCCAAATACGTATATATTTATATAGTTGGAATTTGTTAAAATATATTAAACTGAATGTAAAATGTATATATTGATTGTAATAAGAAACTGGCTATCAGCTATGCAACAATATATATATATATGTATTTTTTAAAGAAATGTTGCAATTTTGGAGAAATCTTTAGAGAACGTGTTAAAATTTTCTTAAAAATGTGTATGTAATCTTTGCTTACTCCGGTCTTCCCGTTTTATGCCGATCTCTAGGGGGTCTGCACTACAGATGAACATTTCGGCAGTCGGACCGGGCTGACATCCATTGGCTAGCGGGCCGGGCAGGAAAATTTATATCTATATATACATACATACATATATATATATATATATATATATATATATATATATATATATATATATATATATATATATATATATATATATATATATATATATATATATATATATATGCACGTACCACACTCACTCAGTCTATTGCTCACACACAACACATCTGCCAACGTTAACCAGTTAATCAAATTAACATTTAACACACTGTTATAACGTCTAAATTAAGGTTCATATATTTATTTGGCATGTTTTATTAGTTAACCCATTGTATAAACGTTGTAAGTTACCCTTGTGTTTGTATATATACATCCAAAAACTATGGAGACAGCCCCTGCGCGACAAGCTTGGTACTTTTCAAACCTTAGAATAATATATAAGCCCTTGGAGTCACAGAAAATCTGTTTTACCCAGATAACTTTTGGTCAGGATTTATCCACAACATCGGTGAAACAATACAAAAAACAAACCCTCTTCCCATTTTTTACGTAATAACTTCTAATTCTAATAAATATTATCTATTTACGTATATATCTGGATACCCGTTGACTATATATCACCACCTTAGCTAATGCACTTGGAAGTACTTGGAAGGCTTAATACAGATAGATTAAATTTTGGTGTCAGCTTCTAGTGGTCTACTCCGACTTCGATGACGATTTACCAAGGAAAATTGCCAGCATTTTATGGGGGTTTATCACAAAATTAACGAAAATTGCAAGCTTTTGCGACTTTTGAGAAATCTTTTGAAAAATCCTACTAAAATTTGCTTAACAATGAGATTTGCTATTTGGAGTCCCTGTTAAGTGAAAATTTTCACAAATTTGTCCAATTTATATATATTTTGTAGAAAATGGCGAATTTTTGCTAAAACTAGGAATATTAGTTAAGTTTTGGGAAATTGTTTTTCCTAAAAAAGCTCACCCGGAAGGCCCGCCCCCCTCCCTCCAAAAAACCTTGGCGTCACTACTGGGTTAGTAGTCCATATCGCACACACAACACATCTGCCCATGTTAACCAGTTAACCATCAAACTAACATTTAACACACTGTTAAATCTTCTATTAATATATTAATTTAGCATCTTTAAGTTAGTACATTAAGTATATGATGTAAGTTACTCCTAAAAGATGTTTGTATCTCAAAATCCATAGCTATGGAGATAGCCCCCTTCGCGACAAGCTTGGTACTTTCTAAACCTTAGAATTAAGCCCCTTAGCGTCACAGAAAATCAGCTCTTTTACCCAGATAAATTAACACTAAAACTGACCACAATGTACATCTACATCTGTAACAATAACTACAAAAAACACCCCCACCCCAACCCTCGACCGTCAAGTAATAACTTCTAATTCTAATTTCATAGCAAGGCTATTCCTCTATTAACCTTAGCCTTCCAAATGGAAAGTCTTAAAACAGAAAAGCACATATGAAAGGATAGCAAGATCTGCTGTTACCATAAGCAATGGGAGCTTTTGGGGGGGGGGGGGTATGGGTGGGGGGTACCCTAGCCGGGCTACCGTAAAAACCCTTACAAAACTTTCCGGCAGTTCCCGAAAACCTGGGCTTTAAAACTGTCAGAGACATTACAAACAACGCAAAAATGCTTCCCAGGGCAAATAATACTGGCTGGCTTTTCTCCTATACGTGTGTGTTAGACTCTACACTAAGTCATACACACACACACATAGACACATACACATATAGCATTATATGTAGAACAAGAAATGTGCGCATGCGCAATACGCTACATGAGAACCCGCCTTGTTCCTGGCTATATAACAGGCATATAGTTGACTGTGTGTTAAAGATACATTATATGCTTGCATAGATATTAGCATTATATTAGGGGGAACATATCGCAAACTAAAACACTTTCTGAAGTTGTTATGGTTGACCCCTACTTGAATTTAAGCTTTCGCGAACCGCCGCCCCCCCCCAATTTTATCTCGTCGAATTAATAAGCCAATCACTTAGATACAGGCAGATTACACGAACAAAATAAATACAGCATACACACACTTTAAGAGCTAGGGAGGAACTCAAAACTTTAGGCAAAGACATGGGACTTTTCAAATCAATACTGCATTTGTTATGCATGGTCGTTGTAAACTTTGCCCCCTCCCAGATTTTATTCTCAACATTTTTGTATTTTACAGTATTCAGGTACTGTTCAAATTGATTTATCTGTTTTTGGAGAGCACTTCATTCTTTTTGTCCAAACTTACTGATTTTTAATAGCAACACCTTTTGTTTGTAATGTGTACATTTTGGAATTTTGCCCCCTGTTTTGTTGTCGACTTGTTTTGTAACAAATGCGCTAGCTTTAGCAATTCACTTAAGAAAAACTACTGAATTCTCAATTTCAAGCGACAGTTTCTTGTTGATGTCTTTACTGGATTTCTGTTTTAGGCTTTTTGTTTAAAGATAAACAAGGTAAACCTTAAGTTATGGTAAGGTAGAAGGATTAACTATAATTGCCAGTGCCTGATTAATGCTTGCTTCTATTTATCCCCACTTTAATTTGAATCAAATCAGTAAATTGCAAAGGGGGGTTTGAGAGAATAGCAGCGAATTGGTGACTGGACTGACCGAACTTTTTTTACGAAGTTTTTTAAAACCGGACAGCCAGTCGGAAATCTGACTTCGTGACAGGAAATCCGGTCAACAGATGCCGATATATCAAATAGTCCGGGTTAGGAGAGCCAATGTTCTCAACGCCCAAACCCGGGTTTACTCGGCTTTTTCTTCTTTCTCATTTACTCGGCTATCTTTAGCATTACGCAAGATTACTGGACCTAAACCCGGGTTTAGGCGTTGATAACATTGGCGCCAGAAAACGTTTTGAAGTCCATTTACCGAAAGGGCTCAAGTAAACTGTTTAAAAGTCAGGCCAGCTTGACAAGCGTTAAACTGGCGGCAACCATCTCATGTGGCTCTATGTGAAATAATCATTGGTCAATTTCAAGCTGTAGTTCTAAAGCAAGGGAGTCAGACCTGTATTTATATTAAAACAGGCTACTTGATTTAATGGCACAGAAAGAACCACAATCGAACTCGAAAATTGCTGCCACCACGCCACCTTTGACTCAAAAGAGCCACATGAGACGCTGGGAAAAGCTTAACCGACTAGCTCGCCGGCTTTAACTCCTGGCGCCGCTGGGACTGGTCCAGTGATGTACGCGGGCCGCGGGAGCCCACGGGACAGGGCGGGATGGGACGACAACCTTTGTCCCGCGGGACAAAAAATCATTCTATTTATTTTTTTAAAATTAGAAATTTTTTGGAAAACTGCGGAATAATTTTTGAAATATCACAGTCACAGCTCAAATTTTTTAATATATAATTCAAATTTAGTTCCGTTCAGAGTTGGAAGCGGGATTGGAACTTACTAGAACTAATGAAATTTCAACAAACGAATTAAGCTTAGGTTTCTGAATACCTGATCAGAGACGAACTTTAAGTTTTCTTCTTTAAAATTCAAGAACTTTGAATTTTGAAGACGAAAAATTTATGAATTCCGCTTTTCTATTTGTAAACCTGGTTGCAGAACCTATTCACTAAAATGGAAATAAAAGCTATCGGCTCGATGGAAAAAACTACAATATCCCTATCTCAAATTCAAAATGTAAAATTGTGTATTTGTTTATTTAAATTAATTTACACGTTTAGCAATTTGAAAGCAATTTATTTGTTTTTAAATTATACATTGATCGTAACTAACAACAAATAGGGAACGTATAATATGGTGCAACATACAGTTCATTTGTGCCTTTCCAAGTTTCATTCGAATTATTATTTGTTTATGTTAACTTTAATTAGTTAGATAATTACAAAAACAAAAGTGATGTGGGATTTGTAGGGACAATCAAAATTTAGTGCGGGACGGGACGGGACGGGCCGAAAAATTTCGTCCCCACGTCCATCTCCATTCTCTACCCGGTCGGTCAACAGCACTATCGGACAAGCAAAATCGTTTTAGCCAATTTCGGCTGATCTTTTATTAAACTAGAAGTATTTGAATCAACTTTTAAGAAAGGTCACAGTTGAAAGTTCACAAAAATGTCCTTTAAAGGTTCTGTTCTTTAATAAAGAACGTAAGTAATTGCGATCAAAGATTGCTAAAATATCGGGGCATCTCAGGTTCATCGATAACTGGAGGGGGAGGCAGGGACACCAACTGATTTTTGGCGGTCAGGTTTGGTTATAAAAACATGCAGATGTAGAATTGCACCGAGTGTTTTTTAAATTTTTTGAACTTTCTATTTTTGATTTTTAAACAGGTTCCGGTTGTAGTTCTAAAAGCTTTCCTGTTCTGGCTCTAACGGTTCTGTGCAACCTGTCCAACCACTAACTTTAGCTGTCTTGAGCATTTCGGCCTGCCGGCATGGCCGGCCAAAATTTTTGAGCGGGCAGGGCCAGGCCGGGCCGAAGAATTCCGGATCGTGGCCTGTGCTCATCTCTAACCTATGCATGCTGGTGAACACGGAGCTCCTAAGATGAACAAGTTATGTGCTTTTCCTCGAAGGCTTCCAGCTGATTAAACGGTAGCACGCTTTATCTGCAGGTCGGAAGGTCCGTGGTTCCATTCTCGTTTGAGCCAAGATTTGCACTCTCCTAATTTATAATGAGTTGAACAATTTATAAATTAATAATAGTTTTCTAGCGACAACTGTAACATTCACTACTAAGCTTTGAAATCAGTTGGTATCCTTTATATTTTGCTTTTGGTAAAATATGGTATAACTGGTGTACATATTTAGCTGACATATTCAGTAACTGTTTCTCCTCGCAATGCAGAACCTTGGTTTGAACTAATCTCTGACAAAGGCAGGGTGGTCAGTTTTACCTGGTTTTAGCAAAACTATATTTACTAAAAGACAAAAACATTAATGAATTAAAGTTTGTTTACTGTTGAAACTTTAATTTACTCCTTTTCACAGAGGCAAACCACAGCATTATATAGTTAGTCCACTGCACAGAATGTCAAAATTGACGAATACATATACTGTTCTTACAAACGATAAGTGGTCATAATCTTCATATATGTAGCATTGTTGATTTGTTGTAGCCCGAGTTGGACATTGGCCGACGCAGCCAAGCCATTGGTCGCTGGCTGAGAATTTTCGGCCCAATTGGCTTGGCCTTCCATTGGCAGTTACCAGTTCGTTGGCCGTTGGCCTTCGGCCGGTCAACTGGCCGTTGGCTGTTTGTTGTCCGTTGGTTTCAGCAGTCTTTCGGGTTTGCAGAAAATTTCCCATCTGAGGCTGAAATTGAATGATGGCCGCTTTATTGGCCGTTGGCTGTTGGTCGGCCCAGGGCCAAAGTCCGGCCATCCAATCGGCTTGGCCGATGAAAAATCTGCCCAACACTTGTTGTAACGAAATCATTTGAACAATGATTGTCCAGGTATGAGCAATAGCGGTTCACAGTTGATGACTCTAAAAGAAATCACCAGCTTAAGCTGAAGGTCAAATTGGCGACCAAGTTCTACAACACAAGAATAAAAATGCTCCGGTGGAGCATGAAAAATGCAAGATGGGTGACATTCGGTTGTAAATGGACAGAGGACTAGGTTTTAAAACATTAATATGGGAGCGACAGGTTGTAAATGCCAGGAGGACTAGGTTAAAAGCGCACTAATATGGACCAGCTTCGCTGAACAACCCATATTCGCGAAAACTGCCCAGAGTTTCTACCGGCTGCTGTTTGCTGTTGCTATCGGCAGTTCTTCGGAAAATTGTACGATTTGTCAGCATGACCTTGCAAGTATAGGTATATAGTAGTGCTCCTTATTAGACAACTTAATAATACACGTACATAATGTCAACTGCCTTTCGCATCAATTTAATACAAGATTCTGCGCTGACAGTGCAGAAAAAACACCTTGAACACCTTTCTACCAGAACTGCATTGTTTATTTGGAATAAGCTTTAATATTTCAAAATCGTCCCGCTTGCTTTCAAAGCTGAAGAATGTAGATCTTACTCGTATGTCATGTGGAGTGGAGCATGAGTGACCGCGAATATGGGTTGTTCAGCGAAGCTGGTCCATATTAGTGCGCTTTTAACCTAGTCCTCCTGGCATTTACAACCTGTCGCTCCCATATTAACGTTTTAAAACCTAGTCCTCTGTCCATTTACAACCGAATGTCACCCATATTGCATTTTTCATGCTCCACCGGAGCATTTTTATTCTTGTCCTATTTCATTTTTAAGGTTCTCAGTAAAAAGCAAAAACGTTAAAGCTGTGTGAAAGAAACTTTAAAAATTCCGCCAATCATTAATCGTCAACCGAAAGTACAGAACAAAGAAGCTTGAAAAGTTCCAAGTTCATCCTTTTTCTCTATTTTGACCGAAATCCAACATCCAGTACCCATGGCTGCAATAGTTTTAGTTGCTGTAGCATATAGCACTCTACTGCAGCGCAACCAAATGCAAACTTTATTGTCAGTGAAGGAAACTCTTTGCAATGCTCTTCCGTACTTGTATACTAAATTTTGGACGATTGCAACTTACCTGTAGCTAGTTATTGGCCGTGCTGTACTTCAGCAGCACTCTACTGCAGCGCAACCAGATGCAAACTTTACTGTAGGTGAAGGAAACTCATACAGCACGATTTGCAATGCTCTGCCGCACTTGTGTGCAAAATTTCGGACGATTGCAACTTACCTGTAACTAGTTATAGGCCGTGCTGTACTTCAGCAGCACTCTACTGCAGCGCAACCAGATGCAAACTTTACTGTCGGCGAAGGAAACTCATACGGCACGATTTGCAATGCTCTGCCGCACATGTGTGCAAAATTTCGGACGATTGCAACTTACCTGTAGTTAGTTATAGGCCGTGCTGTACTTCTGCAGCACTCCACTGCAGCGCAACCACATAGTAACATCGTAATAAGTATACGAAACGTATCTATAATAGTTTGTCATGTCCTAAGCTATCTGTATGCCGAATTTCAAATACCAGAGACGAATGAATAACTTGTTATCGAAGGTGCTGTGTTTGGGGCAGCACATACAGCACGGTGGAAGCTAGAGAGTGCACCAACTAACATAGCTACAGTTCCCCCTTACTACAGACATAATTTTCACCAAGTTTCATATGTTTAGCCGTTCACAGTAAGTCTACAGACAGCGTGCTACGGTTGCTGCATAATAGTGCAGCACGATAGCAGCACCGCACAGAGCGGCGACTATGCTCATCGTGTTCAGCGACCCCTATAACCTTTATATGCGTCCCACTATATGGCCCAAAACAGCATATTTAAGCCTATTTTTGACTATTTCCTGTAGAGTTGGGAATTTTCCGAAAATGGCTATTTGGCCGGACCAACTTTGGGCCGGCCGCCAGAACGATCTTAGACAGATATCACAAATCGCCCTCGTTAGGACATATAAACCCTTCCGTAGATCCTTTTGCAACAAACCACGTCTCTCTAGCGTCTTCCCTGAGTCCTGTAGCTTTGACAAAAAATTGGCCATTTTTGGCCATTTTAGCGCCAAGTCCACTTTTGGCCGGCCGTACAGGTGGCCGACCGGGCCGGGCAGCGAAAAATCAAAAAGGTTCACTTTCGGGGTATATACGTTCAGAAAAACCAAACTTCACCTGCTGAAAATGCCCAGATCGTTCTAACACTCCGACAGAAAAATTGCATTTTTCCAAGCGTGACTTACACGGAAAAAAAACAAACGGACCTAAGTTGTCCGGAAGCGAAAATTTTCAAAGTTGGAAATTTTGACCAAAACTTTTTTGCCACTTGTAGTACTCGTCGTGTAGATTCCAACGATACCAAAATTGTCCAGTTTCGTTGAGTATTTAGCTGGCACGGAGCTCGAACGGGTCTCCAAGGGCCGCACTGAGCCTTTTACACCCATATTATAGGGGAGCGCTCTCGCGCTCCCCTATAATAAGTGCATCAATGTGTGTCTTACATGCACCTATGCATGAGACACTTTTTATTTGTTATATATAGTTAGTTGCAATTCATTTTATACGTTTGTTAGACTTGATGCTAAAAGCAATCCCTACAAGCTTCCCTATCATCATCCTGGGTTTGCGTATCGGCACCATCGGTTTGCGTAGCGGTACTTTATTTTGCTTTATTTTATTTTATTTTATTTTATTTTGCCTACCGGCACTGACGGACTAGTTTGCCTAGCGCTACCACATCTATCCAAACGGCTCATTATACCAGGGACCAATTGCATAAAACTATACTAGCTGCGGATTCTACAATTAAGTGGATGCCAATATCAGGATTCCGCAATGCGAGTGTTGCACAAAGTGCTAGGAATATGTAACTTCCACTACAAATGCGAGTCTTGAGACCTACTATGGTTGCTAATTTTAGTTGCTTTACACGCAGCAAGTTCGAGTTGTTGTTTACGTTTACGAGTACTTTAAGTTTATTGTGCTGCATTAATTTTATGTTTAATGTTTTTTGTACACAACCTCCCCAGATATTTATTGATTGATTATTTATCATTAATTAATTTACATTACTTTACATTCACAATAAATTTACACTTGATATAAAGTTTATACATAGCTGTTTCAGGGATGTGGCTCAATTGTAGGGAGGGCGTTTATACTAAAGATCCAAAGCTTGACGGCTCTCCACAAGCCCTGGACACTTTTCTTCAAATCTTTCAAATCCTGATTTCAACCTTTCACATTTGGCGACCTTGACAGGAGTGTAACCAGCAATGTTCGGATAAAATTGGCAAAATTGGGAAAATTGCTCAATTGTTCCTGGTTACCGACCAATCTTAGGTCCGTTGAAATTTAGCTTTTCCTCTGTTTTTGTTTACTCTTGAAGAACAGTCACGCCTCTCCAGCAAGCCATCATAATTTGTAATTCACTCGTCGCAGATGACCATTATAGGTTCTTGCTGAAACCGATTAAAAGTATGGATCCCAATTAGAGGTCGCTTGTAGTGTTGGGCGTCTGCTAACCTTTCTGTCTGCCAGTTCTATTCTCAGCCTGACCTTAGCAACATTGAATGCCACTCAAATTACTCCACTGACCTTACCAGCCTTGAATATCACCTAAGTTATCCCGTCTGCGCACTTTTCAATGAAAGAGAGCACAAATTGGCACTAAACTTCTCTCCAGAAAACCCAGAACCCCATCTTTAGAATCTTAATACAGAACTCCAGAGAACTAAAACTTGATCCAGATTAAAGTCGGACGTCTACTGATTTGTGCAACCCTTTTGATTGCTCCTGATACTTAACCATTGAATGAATTAACTATTGAATGAACGTAACACTGAATAGTACTCTGCCCGCTGGCCAGCGTGGTTACGCAATCAGCTGCTTAATCAGCGTCTTGTGTGGTCTAATACCGTATGGTCCTGTGGCTTGGACTGTACTAACTAGAAAATCCATCGGCCTTTTTGGACAGTTCTATGTTCTGATCGTATTTATGATGATCACTGATATACTGTACCTTTTGATGTATCTGGTACACGCCGTGCCCGCCATATACCTTGGCTATGAACCCTACAATATGGCTGTGAACCAAATCACAGCATTTGGAGATGTGTTAGTGTATAATGTTCTGTTGTGGATTACCATACTTATGTTTTGTCATAGATTTTTTGCCGTATGGGCGCCGAAGTGGTATAGAAAAATCAACAATAACAGTTACTATCGGAGGGCCGCAGCCCTTAACATTGGGATTGCCCTAATGGGAGGCTTCAAG
Organism: Trissonchulus latispiculum; assembly: GCA_030248195.1. Taxonomy (NCBI): domain Eukaryota; kingdom Metazoa; phylum Nematoda; class Enoplea; order Enoplida; family Ironidae; genus Trissonchulus; species Trissonchulus latispiculum. Next base: position 4,487 of record JASAND010028193.1, on the reverse strand, counting down.
CGAATCGGAGAATTTTGTTTCCTGATGGGGTGTAGTCTCGAATTTAGGGGGGCCGGGTATGGGTATTTTGATTGCAAAAATCGCTTAAGTGAAAGTCTACTTTTCTTCATAAAATCCTTTCCTAATCTGGCGGTGGGCATAGCTTCGCTTGGCTACGTCTCCATGGCCTGTAAACTAGGCTTGCAGCGAAACAAAGTTGCGCATTCTGGGAGTTGCGCAGGCGCAAGCAGTGGTACTGTGTCGACTGCGGCTGCCCGGCAGCTTGCATTCAAGCAAGAGGTAAAACTTTGCTTTCAGGCGTTTATCATAACTTTTCTGTGCGGCTGGAGCAACGTAGCCTATCACGTGTATCCTAACTTTGGTACACTCTTTGTAAGCATTAACTCTTCTGCGAATCCGTTTATTCTGTACGCGTTCAATAGCTCGATTCGCAAGGCTGTTAACGGGATGCTTTATTTTAAGATTCAGTAGACTACTTCAAATATGAGTCAGGGAAGGTTGATTATATTAATTAATTTAATGAAAATCGTTCTAATTATAAGAGTATCGCTGCATCTTCGTGTATTCTGAACTTGCTTGAAATCGGCTATAATGGTTATTATTGCTAAACGGACACATCACGATTACCTTCTAACGTAGACATAATATATAATTGATGTCTCAGAGGTGTATAAGTCTACAATATAAAACTTCTGTATGCATTGCTGAAATTTGGTGTTCGATAGGTACTTTGTCACTATTTGCACTTTATATAGAGAAATGCTATTTTCTGTTTATTGACAATTCACGCTGCACTATATTCTGTCTTTGCAGTAAAATGGCTGCGTCGCTTTCGATAAACCTATTATCGTCCTGGCCGCCAAAGGTGTGAATTATATATTCTTTCCCATAACCGGCAATGTGATGAACGCTCATCGGCAGCTGCACCCTAAGGCGGTCGTTCCTTAGCTCTCGAAAAGTTGTTGACAAGGTGGGAAGGGGAGGATGGCTAAGCATCAGCGTTGACGAATGGGATGGGATCCCATAGGATGGGATGGGATGGGACTCAGATCTCGTCCCATATGGGATGGTGGGATTACTTGGGACTAAATCCGCTTTGATAGTGGAATACCAAAATTTTGGATTTTGAATTTTGTCTTTGGAGAAGTGTTTCGAAAGTAATAAAAAATACTAGATGCATCAACATTATTGTGCAGCGCTTGTTCGAACCTTGAATTTTATATCGGAATTGACTAGACTCTAGGTAATGCTTTCAGAGTCTATGTACTGCTGCGTGAACGCGGAAGAATAACAGCTCCGAGTGCAATTTATTTTAGCTTATAAGCTGTCAGGTAGAGCTAACGACTTTTTGATTCTCAACATGCAGGATTTGCTGAAAAATGCATACAGACTACGGTTTTTAATATTTTGCTGCATTTTCGCAATTGTTTTTCAGAACCACGCTCTAACTATAGTACCTACCAAACAAGTTTTGACCGTTTACAGCAGATAAGCCGTTGGTATAAATCCCAACAATGTATATATTTTTAGAATCGTCAGGAACACGAAAATCCGGAGATATCCGGAATTTCGGGTTTCATTTGTGGAATGTCAAGAATTCAGGAAAAGCTGTCTAGCTAATGTTAAAACCGGTAGTGGGCCACTTCGCCACACTTTAATTGCTCTCTTTGTAAACATGAAAGGAATAGTGTTTACACTCATTAGGAAACGAGAAGGAAAGGGAGGGGGCAGAATAAACTATATATGTATTAATTGTGTTTTGTACATTACTGCAATAAAGTTATCAATCCCCGAGTTTACTGCCCGGAACTAAACCGGGAACTGAATGGCGACTAAATGCAGGTTCTCAAAATGGGTGCAACTCGATATTAAAATAGATCCCTAATCCTAGAATCTACCCTATTCAATCAGGAGTCAATAGTGGCGTACAAAGCTATTTATTAAAAGACTTACGATTTAATGATCAGAGAAAATGGGGCAAATACGGCTAATACAGTAATGGCACTACGGCCGCTCGTCACAACAATAGATACAAGAACTGATTAATTGAATGTTAATTGGTATGACTCATAGCTCCAGACCGAAGTCGCTGCACAAGAGAAAGGGTTTGTTTGAACGGTCGTTTAGAATCGCAGACCGTAATTGCTAGTTTTTCACATCATCCCCCAGCGATTTTTTAGCGCCTGCTAAAAATTCAAAGATAACGAGAGTTGCTACCATGTTTCAAAACAAGTAGAAAATTCAAGTAAGTTCCTTCACAAGACTCCGTATGAGCGGACCCGAACCGGATCGCATTTTAGTGTGCGCCAGCCAGGTGCCCACATAAGAGTCAGATCAAGAACCACAAGAAAAATAAGTAGAAATTTGATAGCAAATGGAAGTCAAATGCAGGCTAAATTGAAACAGGGGATTAACTGCTTGCTTGCACATAACTTGATAACATTTTAAACGATACTGCTATTCAAATTTAGATTCGAAAAAAGAATAATTAGAAACAGAAAACAAGAGATCGAAACCCCATATGAAAAAGGTAGCACCCTTAAGCCGCTAAGGTTAGAAAACCCCATTCACACAACTCATCCCAACACGCAAAACTCACACTCTTACAATGATAGTTATATACTGGGCAGACAATGCAAAAAATAAATGACTGTACAGAGAGTAAAATATGACAAGTATTATGCTTTACAACAAGATTTCAAAAGGTTATATATGACATGGTACCTATACAGCAATAGTCAAAGGTTAGATACAACGTTTATGGTAACAACAAAGAATCAAAATCCTAAACTAAACAAGTACAGAATATAACAAAAAAAGGACAAGTTATTCTATACAGCAAAATTCATTGAATAAATACGACAAAAGTATAAAAACGGAACAAACAAACAAACTGTACATATTCTAACAGATTAACTAACAATAATAACAGTAGGATTACAGGTTCACAAGGTAAAAGCAAAAAGCCCAGACAGAAACTGCCGTTTACAGCACAACCCGTCTTAGCTCACCTCTCGGCCCTTGGCTTAAAGCCCTTATTTCTCGGAATTGTGCATTAGCAAATACCAGTTTAAAGAAAGTACAATTACTCCCAAAATTTTCGAAAATAATTTCAATAATTTTGGTGAATTTGATATAGAGTTGGGGAAGTTTGAGGAATCCTTTGCTGGGTTCAGACAAAAAAATCACTGGGAGTGATGGCGCATAGATCGTCAATGTCGTCCTCTACGTAAACGATTGGCCGTGAATTAACCACAGATTCAACTTCGACAAGAATGGTGTGTAACTCATCTGATTCCATCAGTTGCTGTCCATTGTTCTGTTTAGGCAAAACTCCAACCAGACCAACCATTCTTTCATAAACGGCTCCTTGCCATGGTGACAGTTCAGGCACATATTTCCATGAATGACGCCGCAATAACCAGTCGCTGATTTCAGCGCTTTCGTTGATTGGCGGAACCTTTAAGGAGAGAACTCTGTCAACCAACTTAAACTGGCGAGCGTTGTCAGATAAAATCAGACTTGGTTTACCCCTGCGAGCTATGAAACGTCGCAAAGCTGAGATAATCTTTTGGGCTGTGACGTTTTCCAATAATTCTAGGTGTATTCCTCTTGTGGTTAAGCAGGTGATTAGAAGGCACCACGCTTTTGTGGATGAACCGCTGGTTTCTCCTTTAATGTAGAGAGGACCGAAAATGTCAATTCCGACAAATATGAACGGTGGGTTTTTCTTAACTCTTTCTGACGGAAACGGAGCCATAGGCGGAAGCTGAAATGAGCTGCCTTTAACCTTACGGCATTTGATACAGTTGTGTAAAACCTTTTTGACAACCGATCGACCGTTCGGCACCCACTATTCTTTACGAAGAATGTGAAGAATGTGACTCACACCCACATGGAATAGCGACTCATGGAGAGATTTAATGATGAGGTGAGTATAAGGGTGTTTCGTAGGCAAAATTTTTGGAGCAGTAATTGGAGCATTGCGTAATCTTCCATAGCATATGTCTAGATCATCCTTGTCTAGTTTTAGACCAAGTTGGTAGACTTCTTTGGCAGGGTGGTCTGGGGTTGTTGTCAGATTTTTCTAGGTTGTTTGAGCATATCTTTCCCATAGTTGTTTGCTATCGGCAAGTTCCTCTAAGGAGATTCTTGAATCTATGTAGACCTTACGTTTTCTTGAGGTGTTAAGAAATCGTTGACAGTAAGCTGTAACTCGGTGAAGCTTTCCAATGCTGGAAAATTTGCTTGGGTTCAGGCCAAATGGGAATTGGAAACTATCACCTTGTAGCAGTGACATCTCAAAAAATACTTCTTTGCTCGGCTGTTCTGTTTGTTGTGTTTCTATAAATTTCCACATTGGCCAAATATTGATCAGTTTAGCGAGCCAATCAGGGCCTGTATACCAATTGCTTTCTTGAAATTCTGCTATGGTTAATCTTCTTTGTGCCAAGATCGTTGGGGATTTTCTGTTCTGGGGATAAAAC